>VRLP01005941.1:0-32378 GCA_009660295.1 Lophius piscatorius | reverse complement strand
GGGGAGATGATGATGACGATGAGGATGGAGAGGCTGCGGAGGAACATGTGTCAGTTTTTATGTAGATTTGCGTGTCATCAGCGTAACAATGGAATGAGAGTCCATATCGACTGATGACATGGCCAAGGGGGAGCATGTATAGTATGAATTTATGAATTTGTCATTTCCTAAAGAATAAACTATGCAAAAAAAATTCATATTCATATTTAATAATGCTTCAAAAGCACTTAAGTAGGGAAAACATTGGCTGCATTCATAATTACGGTACAATGGCATTTAACATTTATTAAAACGGATTACAGTTTATAATGTTGGCCACTGGGAGGCAGTACTGTAACATAATTACGTCCATTTTCGGATTTTCTGACAGGAACCAACTATTATATAACTTGAAACCCATATTGTTTCAATGTTTCCAAGATATTATTGCACTCAACGTTAGTTACTATGAATATATACGTTATTGAGAACTTAATATAGACAGATTAGGCCTTTTGATGGGAAGAAAAGGGACTCAAATCCTTTAATATTAAAACCATATAACACAATCCTATATTAAAGAGAACTATAAAGACATTAAGACATCATTATGATACATTTTTTTACATAATGATACACAGTGTTAAGAACACGTAAAATATTGTCCTTACTTTATAAATCCACAAAGTTTAAGACATATTTGAACTATTAGGGTTGCCATTACTTTAACGGCTTATTGTGTTATGGGTTGATGATGTAGAATGGTCGATGTCGCGCTGAGACGCTGTAGTTTGTTGCATTCATAGCATTGGTGAGAAAAAATTTGATATAATGCTGCATTGTGCTGTTTTGGTTGTACTTTCCAGTCGCAAGGCAATACAGGAAGCGATGTAAGTCTACACAGCTTTCTCAGAGATAAGAAGAGTTTGAAACAGTGGGAAGACGCCTGTGGACGTATGCAACTTCCAAAGGACCCGCGTCTGTGTTAAGATCACTTCTTTCCCCATGCATTTGAAGCATTTAGTGGACCACATCTGCTAAAAGATTTTGCGGGTCATGCTGTTTATAAACGAAGGCTAAAACATGCTGTGCTTACAATATTTCCACACAAGGAGACTAATCACCACCGAGAGGCGAGTGACAACCGCTGTACGGGGCGGCAGAGACAGGAGACGCTTGACGCTCTCCTGCTAGAATCTGAACCAGCTCATGGATGCAGAGAGTCTGGAAGCGGATCAACGGACACGACTATGACCATGCAGGATATCATACAACAATGGTTTGATCTATGTGCCTACCTTGAACAGCTGCTGACAAAAAGCGGAGCTCTTTACAACAAACACCCTCCTTCATGGTTGCCATTGCAACAAAATTCTCGCATTACACCAGTGATTGTGTCCCATTCTCACTTCATCACGTCTCTCATCGTCTTCTTGTGTTTTCTCAGTTTGAGTAAAGTTTTCCAAGGTGTCCTTGTTCATGTCGCGCTCCGGTTCAAATTGAAATGGCTTAACATTTTTAACTGTTGAATTAGGATAAGTGGTTCAGAAGCCGGTAAGCGCAACAATGCAACGTCATTACCCAGAATACATTGTAACATAAACAGCAATGTCGACCTACGAGTTAAATTATTTTTTCGAAATTAGTACAAACTACGGGATGTAGAGTAAATTTAATGTTGCATTTATGCATTTGATACCGTCATATATGTTTTAAAGCTTTGACAGTCGGGGTACCCTTTTGAGGTAGGATATCAAAATAACTTAAAATTAACAATAAGAAATGCTTTCAAGCTCTTGCCAAATGTGATTCTTAGTTTTGTTATGGTTTCAGAGGGCCTTGCGTGGGTTCCCTCCTAGTGCTGAGCCTAATCACACAGTCCCAAAACATACAAAGTTGGTGAATTTGTGATTCCTAATTACCCTTGTGTACGACAGGTTGTTTGTCTCTATTTGTCAACCCTGTGACGCACCAGCAACCTGTTACCTTTCAACCAATGTCAGCTGGGATAGGGTCCAGCCCACCAGTACCCTACAAAGGATAAGCGGTTTCATACAGTTATGGATATTCATGATGAAACAGAATCGAAAATCCTGATTAAGATGTAAAAGCTACAAAAAAAGATTTAAGGCCAAGATTACATTACGCTATTGAAAGATCATCAACCCTACATGCCACGAACTTAATCCCTTTCACCTGTTTTGCAAAGTTTGTCGAGTTGTGAATCTAATGACAAGGTCAGCAATTCCATGTTTTTTGCTTTGAAAAATGATCCTCATATACACAGATCTGCAAAAACAGTTGCCCATGCTGTAGTTTGCATGCCAGGCCAGTAGCTAACGAAGCAACTTGAATAACATTATGCGTCTGCGCAGGAGGAAGTAAAGAGACGACAGCAGATGTACTCTCGAAAACTGAATTTTGTCTCAAAGGGAAACCGTAACTGTTCGGCAAATCTACGTTACAAACTCGCCCGTTATTGGTTTTAATATTTCTCCACACGTGGCCATTGAACTGAAAACTTAATAGCCATGCATGAACAATTGCAGTTTACTAGTTTACACAGTGACAATAATAGTGGCATCTTCAAAGGTTACTGTCTGAGAACTTATGTGTAAACACGGGTGGCAGGTTCTATTCCAACAGGGTGAACCATTTCGCTTGTCAAGGCAAAGAACCTGTTATTAGATTGGTCAGTATGAACAGGACACCAGTTGGAAGCCTGGAGTAGAGGGGTGGTGATTTGGAGACCGCTGCCAACCCATGAACAGGAGCGTTGGATGGAAAGGTGGATAAAGGTCGACACATCCTTGTAAGTCGGGTAAGACCCCTCGACAAACTGGTATCCCAGGAGTCAAGCTTTCCATGGCCAATCAGAATCGGGAATAGAACAAAGCTGCAACATTATTCAGTGAGTCATCAATAAAAAAAGGGGGGGTCACACTTGTGGCTGTTTGCACCCAAACAGCTTAAACTGACTCCCTGACAACTTGTCAGGGGCAAGTCACAACCCGCCTGGCTGAGAACACAACACAGGGCACTCTGGAGTTGAACTAAGAATAACCGAAACAATCAATGTAGCAAAAACAACCCATCTAAATTAGAGAGGAACATTTATGTGAATGTTTCCTCACTTTGAATTGCTTTATTCCTTTGACAGCTGTTGGGCATTTCGCCAAAACGTCCGACATTAAATCATATTGAATGAGTCAGTAACTGTTGAAGATTCCTGTGTTTCCCTGCTGCTCAATAATTTAAAAAAAAACAACTTCTCTAAGTTGTCTTCTGACATCAATTGCATCAAATGAATATCTACATTTACAATATATCCCGCTTTTAATCCACCGAAAGTAAAACATTTAAAAACTTTACAATATAATAGGCTTATATGATAATTCTATGCAGCAGCTCTGCAGGAGGAAGCAGACGGAACACATTGGTGTAGCGCCATGCTGCTGTTGGTTTCTTTAGTATAAATGAACAAAGGCAGCATAGTGAAGGACCTTTGTTGCAGTGCTATCGGCAATATGTACAAAGGTCTTTTTACGCTCAGCAGAGACATGATAGATGTTATTTGTGCTTGCTGCTACAAACATCCTGGCCCTCAGACATGCAGGCACTAGTTCCATAGTTTCATGAAGCCCCTCATAAAGTTTAGCTACCATCTGGTATAAACACAGGAGGGCGCGACAGTTTCCCCACAACGTTAATGATGATGGAGTGGACCATAGCCCGCTCCTTAGAGAAGAGGCGCCAGTAAGGTGAATACAAGTAAAATAGGGAACCTTTTTTGGTATAAGATTCTATAAGGTCTTGTGAGAAAATATTTGCCCTTGTGTTCATTAATTTCATTGCATTTGGTTGAAATGCGTTTTGAGATAGGACAATGTTTGGGGTATTCCGTCAATAATTAACCAATAAGCTTCAGGTTTTATGGCTGTATCTAACCTAGTACCCAACAGCTACCTGCCAGAAAAATGAAGACGATCCGAGATCCGAAGTGGATTAACGATAAATCTGTTGTTTAAAATTAAATTTAATTAATTTAATTAATTAAAATTTAATTTTTGAGCACAGTTTGTCCTTTTCTAGTATATTTTTATTTGTTAAGAAAAATAAAAACTAAGTTTGAAGATGTAATTGGAAAAAACTGACAAACAGTCAATTTCATGAGTATATAACATAAACATGACTGGCATCTTGAATGACATACTACCTATGGCACATAAAGATCTATCAATTATGTACATGTGTTCAGTGATTAGATAGTATACTAAATTAAAATGATCTAATTGATTCTGATTCACAAAAATTGGTACTTGTGTGCCCCTGCGTAGGTTTTTTGCTCTGTGTGCTTTCTTTATATTCGTTTTTTTTAAATTATCCTTTTTTTATATCTTCAAATGGTTCTAGTTTACACCCCAGGACTATGTTCCTAGAAATAACAGATAGACCCGGCGCACATCTAGACTGCTTCAGTTCTATTGATCTCAAATTATTAACTTCTCTCATTTCATCATTCCAAACAACAACCTGTCTCCTAATCATCAATCTGTCTTTAAATTCAGGCTATGTACCAAAGTCCTTTAAGATAGCCATAATCAAACCACTGCTTAAAAAGCCAACACTTGATCCAGTGGCTTTAGATAATTACAGGCCGATATCTAACCTTCCCTTTAATCCTAGAGAAAGTGGTAGCCGAACAATATTGTTCGGCTACCACTTTCCACTTATTGGTCTGCGTAACAATAGTTTATTTGAGGATTTCCAGTCAGGTTTTAAAGTTCACCATAGTACAGAAACAGCACTGGTCAAAGTTACAATTGACCTTTTAATGGCATCTGATGAGGGACTGGCCTCTGTTCTGGTCTTGTTGGATCTTAGTGCTGCTCTTGATACCATTGTCCACCAAATTCTAATACAAAAGCTTGAAAACTTAATTTGGCAACAGAAACACTAAATGAAATTGGTTTGAGTCATATTAATGTGACAGGTCTCAGTTTGTATTTGTTAACAGTGAATCCTCCCTGCATAGCAAAGTTACTCCTGGAGTCCCCCAGGGATCTGTGCTTGGGCCAATTTTATTCACATTATATACATTATTATATAAACCCTCTCTACATTTAAAAGTAAGCTTAAAACCTTCCTTTATGATAAAGCTTATAATTAAGGCTGACATAAGCTAGCTCTTAGTTATGCTGCTTTAGGTTCAGACTGCTAGGGGATCTCCCATGATGCACTGAGCTTTGCTCACTACCTCTTTCACTGTCCCTCTTTATGCATCCCTCTCACTTTAATGCATGTTACTGGATTAATGCATGTTACTAACTTGACTTCTTCCCTTGAGTCTTTGTGCTTTGTCAACCTGCAAGGTCACATGGTTGGTGATTGCACCTGCTGCTGTGGACCTGTTCGATGTCCAATGATTACAAGATGATCATGATGATGATTACAATTATTAATTTTTATTATTATGATTATTATTGAATAGCAGTTCCCCATTAGCTATTGCTAAATGTTATAGTACTATCAACCTGGGATCCTTGCTGCCGCCGCGGCCTAGCCCTGGAGAAGTGGAAGAATGTGGATTAGCATAGCTGACATCATTACTCCCCCTTAAATTACAACAAAGATGCTTTCCACAAAAGAGCAAGTCCAAAACATTCTCTTTATTCCACCCAACAACTCTCCCGTGAACATGAGCATGGAAACAGTGGAGAAAAAAACTGCCTTATACCAGCAGATCCTGACTCAGGGTGGACAACCTTCTGCCTTTATCCAGGAGTTTGAGAGAGAGAGAGAGAGAGAGAGAGAGAGAGAGAGAGAGAAAATGACAGCTGGGCCGCATTGTGCAGTTGTTTCGTTTCAAAAAGCAAGCCAATGTCCTGCCCTTCTGCCTTGCTTTAACACAAATAGGTTTTACTTCTTCTACCGCCGCTGTTGTGACAGAGGCAGATCAATTCACCATCTCCACAGAGGAGAACCAAGGTAGAAAAGACAGGTGCACCAGTCCCACCTTGAAAAGGCAGTGCAGTTTTCGCATAACCAGTGTGGTACTCTTTATTTAGTCCCTTCAGAGCCAATTGCAAAAATTTTTAATGATCAAAATGTCTCATAAAAGCATTTCACAACTGTTACAGCAGTAAGAGTTCTAATTAAAAGATATAACATACAACATTTATGAGATGTGAAAGATGAAATAGGGCAGAAAGTCCTTTTAACAAAAATATCTGGTCGGAATTGTCGTGGTGCACGATGCTAGAGGGCAGAAATTTAGGTGCTTAATGTGTGAATCACAGCTTTTCTCCAGTGGGGTAGATTGAAAAAAGGTCATGGTGTATTTCGAGCAGTAGAAGAAAAGGTTTCTGAATGTATTTATTATTTTGTGAGCGCAATGCGCTTCAGTAGTAAAGAAGGAATCATTTTTAAAATTCTAATTGACTCCTGTGTGGACAACTAGTTAACTGGTGGTTGTTTTTTTACTCCTGTGCTTTAAATGTATCCCTCATTCTTGTCAGGCTCAGATCTGAAAAGGTTTTGGCGGCAGATTTTGTGTATTGACGCCTGTTATGCAACCATTCAGAGTTTGTCCTCAAACACCCTGTCTCACCCTGTCCCCCCCCCCTCCTCTCTCCCACCTCAGCTTTCCGCGCTGCAGCTCAGGTATTAGCGCCTCCCTTCCTCCCATCTGTCTGTTTGAGTTAATTACCGCGCAGATAAAAGCCTGAATGATGAGGTTATAGGTATTAATGGTAGATTTCAAGGTGGGCTGATTTACAGCCGAACGCGGGATCGCTGCGGGAGAAGACGCAGGGGACAAGCCAAACCCCTCTCAGCTGGAAGTCAAAGATCGTTCTTTTGAATGAGAACTCACTTTGATCAAAATAACCGTTAAACGCGAGCCGATTGTTACCAACTGCATGGCACTTAATTATTTATTTTGATTTAATAGTTCGATTTTTTTCTTATTCTGGGTATTCAAGTGTTTTTTTTGTTTTTCGTATAAATGTGAACACGATCAGTGTTTGTTGATGGAAGTTGATTTTATTGTTGGGTCTCCGTTGTTTGCTGATCATTCCTGAAAATAAAATCCCTGCAGATTGGTTTTATATCTAATCTTTATCACATGATATTGGAAGGCGGTTGAATTATATTTATTTCAAACAAAAGTTGAAATAAATCAACTTTTAACAATAACAACAAAAGTTGTTATTGTGTGTGAAATTGATGATTTTCTGTGCAAAAATCCTGTCAGGAAATATTGTGTTCACAAATTGTCAAGGGGAATCTGTTTTTATCTTGTTTGCAAATTAATAGTTTTGTCCACATTAGTTAATCTCTGTGTTATTACCTCATGTTTACATGTTACTCACCTTGTTATAATGTGTTATTACTTTAGGGGACCAAGTTATTGTCCCAAATGCACGTTTTATTTGTCATGTGGGAATCAGTTAATCATCTGGTAGGAATGTACTACTCTTCTATTTGGGAGTGGCTTCACAGACAACTTCCCTGAAATCAATTAAATGAATTGTCCTTAAGCAAACAGAAAAGTCTTAAACTGCTCCTCATCATTACCCAGTCTTCAACTAGTCAGTCATATCTTTATCAATTCCTGCATCACCCAAAAAAATGGAAAATTCTCTAAGAGGACTTTAAGTGTTCCGTATTTAATCCTGTATATCATCCGAGATACATAAACTAGATAACGCTGCTAACGACAATGACGTTTCACAACCGCGCTCATTTCTGTAGCTATACCCGCATGGAAATTACGACAGAGTGATCCTTCCTTTTTTTTAACTCCTCTTGCGCTGGGACAGAGCGCGCCGGTTGCCCCGCCACACAACTGTGGAGGCGTGGTCCTATTCTTTGCCTCTTCTGGTGGAAGCCGAGGCCTGCGCACGAGAAAAACAACGTTGATTGGCTGAACGTGACTGACGTACCCGATAACCTGAGCGCTGACTGGACGCAGTATAGCAGAGCCCAAGAGCGCCAGAAAACAAGCTCGAGCGGGTGATGCAGAATCTCTATGGGACAGTGGAGTTAGGCTAGCTGAACAGAAGATTCACAGGACTGGAAGAGCTGAGGAGGACCGCCCGCTTATTCTAGAGAGGAAACCAAGCTGCTATGTCTGTCTGAAGAAACAGAATTATTCATTTATATACGGGAGAACAGAGGAAGGTATGTTTCGATTATTAATGCTGTTTATTAGCAAAGCTAGCTATGGTTGCTAAGTCGTTAGTTAAAGCTTAATCAAGCTTTATAATATAGTCACAATAAAGTAATATTTTTCCTTAACAAGCGTTATCACACCAGAATGTTTTCACTTATGTCGATTATTAAATGTATCATCATGTTACAGTTTAGTAATCAACGTTAATAACCAATGTGTGATAATATTTATAAAACATGGCGTTCTTATCATCATATTGGAGCCGACATTAAGTTTAGTTAGCACCAAACCATGCTGTTAAATTGCAGAAATTGTTTATATTTTTTTTAGTCGTGTTTTATGTTATGCTGCTGTTGTCATGCTAAATGCTATTTAGCAGATTCCATTGCGCCAAATTCATCTGAGATCTCCTCAGAGATTCTAACATTTACTTCACCATTCACTACCTCTAAGATATACACCCATGCAGCCATAACACTAAAAACCCCTGCTAATACTGTTTAGCCCCCGTTTTCCCACCAAAATAGCTCTGGCCCATCGAGGCATGGATCCAGCAGACCTCTGAAGGTGTGCTGTGGGATCTGGCACCAAGGTGTTAGCAGCAGATCCTTAAAGTTTATCATATTTATTTGTCAAGCACATCCCACAGATGCTGGATTAGATTTATATTGAGATTTAGATGCTGTTGGAGTTGGAACACCCAAAAAGACCTGCAGATATGGAAATGTTCTGACCCAGTCATCTAGCCGTCACATTTTGTGCCTCGTCAAGGATGCTCATATCCTTACACTTGTAAATCATTCTTGCTTCCAACACATCAATTTAGAGAACAAAATTTGTACTTGTGATTATAATGTTATGGCTAAACGGTATAAGCTTATATCTGACTTTGACATGTCATCTTTCCTTTTATGTGAAGTTTTCCAAAAATGGAAGTTCAATGTCTGGCACTGAAAGACCTCACAAGTCCAAATAAAGGTTTCTCAGTTGTGAAGGATGAGAAAGAGGAAGAGGATGTAGGCCAAAGTGATCAAAAGGTAAGGAGACCCTCCTCCGGATGTAATTTGGTCCAAGCAATTTGGCACATTTCAGATGTCTGTAAATTAACTTAAGCTGCAGAATCAGGCTGCTGAGCAACATAGTGTCATGGTAAGGGTGAGTTGAAGTTGCAAGATGGCTGTTTTTCCCCATCCTTTTTTTCTGGGGACACAATTTAAAAAAAATGCAATTCACAAAAGACGGTGTCGTTGTGAGAAGACATTCCCGATCATATTCACTGCCATTGTCACTTTAACTGGTTATTTTTAATGGGTTAACCAGCCATTTCATTAAAGTATGTCTTACAAATGACAAAAAAATGTAAAAACTTAATAAATTACATCTGTCTGGCACTGTTGCATCTTATAATCAAAAACTCGCTAAATATGTGTATGACAAATACAGGAAAACATCTGCATAGAGAGGAGAAGATCCACGCCGCAGAAATCTTTGGACACCACCATCCCCACTTTGCTGATGAACAGAAAAGGTGCCACCCCTGACATGGACCACATCACCCCCATCAAACACACGGCCCTGGTGGAGCCGTGGACACCCACAGCCAATCTGAAAATGCTGATCAGTGCCGCCAGCCCAGACATCCGTGACCGAGAGATGAAGAAGGTGCTGTTCAGGCCCATAGAGAACGAGAAGCCAACAAGTCCAGCGGAGGACACAGAGGCGGAAGACTGTAGTCAGGTTTGTGTAAGGGGGCGTTAAAAGAGTTACATTATTTTACTGAAACATGTTGCGTCCATACTTATGCTTCCACAATCACCCTATCATTACACTATTATATGTAGAAGAACATATTTGGAGGAAAATAATCATGACGGCAAGCTTACGTGTTCTTTTTTTCCAGTTTGATGCAGCAGAGGAGGAAGATGACGCAGACAAAAAGCCAAGCAGGAAGCAGAAGAGTCTTGGGTTACTGTGCCAGAAATTTCTGGCCCTCTATCCAGATTACCCCTCACCAGATAACCCCATCTGGATCTCATTGGATGAGGTGGCGTCCAGTCTTGGTAAGTGACATCTATATTGTTACGTATTTAATGGAGGCATTCTATGCTGAATGATTTCATTAGTTTTTATGCAAATATGAGCACATATTCCAAGAACTGGCAACTAATTTCTCCCACAGGTGTTGAGCGGCGGCGTATCTATGACATCGTCAACGTGCTTGAGTCCCTAATGATTGTGGGTCGAATAGCCAAGAACAGCTACACCTGGTACGGGCGCCAACACCTGGAGGCCACGCTGGAGGAGCTGCAGCGGCGGGGTCGGCAGCAGGGCTACCACCTTCAGATGGAGCTGTCCTCCGAAGCTAAAGAGAGCAGGCCAGGGCGCCGGGATGATGGAGTTGAAGGAGACACTGGCAATGGTGATTAAAGTTTTACACTAATACCTGACTGCCTTTGAATGTTCTTATCAATGCCAACAGTAAAGAAAAGTTTAAATGGTGTCATTAAGATATTGACCTTGGGGAGCACACCAAGTTTCAGGATGCAAATGTTAGCAAAGTGGCTACGGCTAACTAAGAGCCCAGAGCCAGCCACAAGCTTGCACAGTCCCCAGAACTCAGTCACTCTGTACTGGTTCTTGATGTCATTGTCTCTGTTTCTTTGTTTTTTTTATTTTGATTAACTTCTATACAGAATTTTTTTTCTCTGCACCTTTGTTGAAAAGGCAAAATGTAGGGATAAAATTTGAGTTGTTTATTCCCTGAATTTAAGACTATTGTTTCCTCTGTCGTCCTGGTTAAGGCGTTTTGTCCATCAGTTCATTATATTCAAATGTGTTCCTCTTTTATTTTTAGCAGGTGGCAACAGGAAAGACAAATCTTTGCGCATTATGAGCCAAAAGTTTGTCATGCTGTTCCTGGTGTCCAAAACGCAAATGGTCACTTTGGATGCAGCAGCAAAGATCCTCATAGAGGAGAGTCAGGACTCATCGAGTCACAGCAAGTACAAAAGTAAGAGACTACCGTTATGGTTGTAATTATGCTACTACTCTTTTGGTTTACCGTCTGCTAAACATCATTCCTGTCCCTGCAGCAAAGGTGCGGCGACTGTACGACATCGCGAATGTGCTGACCAGTCTGGGCCTCATAAAGAAGGTCCATGTCCGTGAGGAGAGAGGCCGGAAGCCTGCTTTTAAGTGGCTCGGACCCGTTGAATTCAACCACTCTCCAAACGCTGGTAAGAAATAAACTAATTTAAGGCGCTGCTTAGAGAGAGTAAAGATGCATCAGTCAACCATGTAATGCAAGGATGCCAAACCCAAAGACTGCGCCGGTTCCATTCAGCTATTTCAACTCTAATATAAACTAATAAACTTAAATTTCGATTTAAGAACTGACACTACTAGCAAATTCAGTGTTAGGTATAAACTCTTGGACATGGATTTCTTATATCTCCTTCATTACCTTGCTATCATCCACTTCAGGAATTACCGTCAATCCGGCTGCTGTCACTCTTCCTGGCGCTCCACAGCCAATAGCTGGCCAGGAACTCAGAAAAGCCAAGATGGCACGCCACGCCTCTTTTAACATCACACCAACCTCTGTGAGCGTCAAGCGACAGGTCTGCTCTGCTCCCAGCACTCCCCGGCGAGAACCCACCGGTAAGCGACACTACCGATTTAAGTCAAAAAGAGGAGATTGTTTTTATGATTTTGTGTGACGTTTTTCTTCCCTCTATCACTGCAGCTCTGCCGACCGAGCCTGTGGATTATTCCAAAAGGAGCAGCTCAGTAAGTCTACTGCAGTTTGGAAACAGCACTGAGTGAGTGGATACCAGCACACACAAGCATTCACAGCTATCTATTACAGATTTACTGCCAAAGTATTTATTGTTAGGATGTTTAGGATTCTCTAGAATAATACTGCCAACGCTGTAGAGCTGGTAAATAAAATATATTATCATTTAGAACCAATTTTCAGATATTGGTGATAAATTCAACCAACAGATTCCTTGAGACAGTAGATTTTTCAGTCGATCACATGTTGGAAATTAACCGTTAAACCTGAGAAACATACTTTATGCACTGGCCGTCACTGAAGAGAAAATAAACAATAAATCATAATCGCAATAAAAATTTAGAAGTTATCATGATTATGACCTGAAGTCATTATGAAACAACCCTAACATGAAGGCAGCTGTTGGTTCCATTCATCGTCAATACAGTAAATTTTCGGCTCAAAGATTATTATTGATCATCGTCCGTCCTGATCAGAGTAGCTGCAAAGAACTGCAGATTTTAGTTCAGCGGATACTTCCTCACCATGTGTCTCGTACATGTTGGGTTCTGCCTTTTGGGGAATTTCAACCCAACATGTTCCACATCTGCTATGGGATCCATAACCTTCTCTGTAATGTGCAATGGCATCAGTTATTTCCATCGTCTTGAATACTTTGCCAATGTTATATGTATAAACCTTTTTAGTTGCTAAAAGTAATTTTTACACTGAATATAAAATTATTGATTTTCTAGCTTTGCACTGTACTGTACACTTGTAGGCAGATGATACCGCCTTGGATGTCATGCTATATGTGCTGGCTCAGTTTGCTTTCAGCAGTGATCTAACTGAAGAAGTCAAGCAATAGGAATAATGAGCAATTTAAACTGTCTTACAAAACTCATGTTTAATATCTTTCTAAATTGTTAAAATTGCTATTGGATGTTCATGCCATGTTTATGTTAGCTTACGTCGCAGAAAGAAGAAAAAATACTTTGCATAAATGCATCTTCATCTATGAGGCCTTATTAACTAAACGTTTAAGGTATATAGCCATTATGCTCATTAATTATTTTAAGTTATGCCTCACCTGAATTACGTGCCTTTGGACAGGTTAAGATTAGAGGTGCACAATTTATCGGCTCACTTTGATATAATCGGTAACTGGCTGGGCGGTCTCAATATGGCCGATTCCCTGCTGGTTACACGCATGCCGCTCACAATGGTTCTTGTTGCATGTACACACACACCAAGCATGAGCTATCATGGCTGAAAAAAACTCTCACCAGTTTGGACCACTCTTTCCCCGACAACGTTCGGGACAAGAAACTCAATCAGACATTTAAAAGTTTCAAGAAGCCAACAACCAGTCACCAGTCTACTGTACTTGATTGCATGCTGTCAATTATGGTTTTTAAAACTATTAAGAGGAAATAAATTGGAATCGGCCAATATCGGTATTGGTGGGGCAGACTTAATAAAAGTTGGTATTTGGAATCGACCAAAAAAATTGTAATCGCTGCACCATTAGTAAAGACCCAAAATAATTCAGTTTTACTGTCAGTAACATTGCACCTGTTACTACTTGTGAGTAATCTGTGATTAAACACAAAAAATAACTATGTTCATCTTATTTCTAATTAGATTTTCTTTTCAGATAAAAAAGGCTATCATCATATTCCAGAATTTGCAAAATGTAACAAAAAAACTGAATCAAGATTTTGGCTGCGAAATTACCACAAATGTCCACTAGGGAAGGGTATATGCTACAAACTTTTATTGTACAATAAAAATAGGGTTTTAGTAAAATCTAGCATTGTGCACAATAAAAGATTTACCAAAACTTGCTAGAGGCCCTAATTATGGGCCCTCAGGTGAGAAGTTAATGTATATAGGTAATCGCCTGACATGTGTCTTTCCTGGAAATGTATTCATTTTCCTAGAAGCTTATTTAAAATCCTTTAGGATTTTGTTCACATGCAGCATTCAGCATGTATACATGAGTTATCACATTTCAAAAACACACAACCCGTGACCCAAACTGCTCCAGCCTATAGAACGACTCCTCGGCAAACAAGGACAGCTGAAGAGCTTCAATCGAGCTTCAACACTAATCATTTGTCTCGTGTGTTCTGGTGTCCCTGAAGTAACCGTCCAGGAGCAGCACTGCAGACCCCTGCCTGCAGCAGAAGCCCACTGCCTCAACCCTCCACCCATCCCACCCTGCTGGCACCTTCCCTCCACCCAGAGCACCTGTTAACACCTTCCTCCTCTCCCCACTGCTTGGCCTACCTGCCTAGCCTGTCCCAACCTTCAGTGGTCATGCTGTACGCAGCAGCGGACCAGAGGGGTGAAGGTCTGAGATCACTCAGTCAGGAGTGTGAGGAGGGCAGGAAGAGAAAGAGGGAAGAGGAGGAGGAGTCAGTGGTAATGAAAAGGAAGGGAAAATCTGGGTCGGACGAAAGTGACAAGGTGAGTAGGAATAGTGCTTAACAATGTTAATTTGATTTAAAAAATGGAATGGAAACGGATCAGTAAAGGCGGTAGCAACACATTTTCTGGCCTCGAAGGAAAGGCACGAATCGATTCTAAAATAAAAAGTTAATTTCAGTTTTTTTCAAGAGTCTGAATGTCAGGCGTAAATAAAAGAGAATCATCAGTTATGACACCAAGATATTTATATTGGAAAAACAGATTACAAAAAAGTACAAAAATAAAGGATGGAAAGCCCGAAAAAACATTTTCCTTTAATATCTTACTTCTTGTTCACATGAAAATAAGTGTCCACCATGAGCTCCAGATTAATTTATTCCTGTTTACATTTCCTCCCAGATGGGCGGTGTAGCTGCAGCTTGTTCACCTAGTGGTAGCAGTGGTACGTCTCCCAGTCGTCCAGTGGGCCTCTCCAGGGAGCAGGCGTTTGATGGGACTCCCATTAGCAGCGAGGCCATCCAGCCGTCACACTACCTCTACGTACCCAACAACGCAGGTATGCATGGATGTGCCTGAACCTTTAGCGTGATTAAAGAAGTGCCACTTTTCCAACAGTATTTCATGCATAACAATTGGTACGGAAGTATGAAAACACAGACATACGGTATATATGACACTATCAATTTTAAATAATCATACCAAAGTCATCAATTTTGACATTCAAGCCATGACTCAAAGGCTCACTAAGAAAAATCGAGCTCTTGTGTAGTTCTTCCACCTGTTGAAACATCCGTGCTTTTTATCCATTAAATTAGTATATAATAGTGGAGCGTTAATAATATTTAGTTGTAATATTATGGGAATAGTGTCAGAAAGTTACCAGGATAAATATTAGTTTGAGATAGAATAAAGTCTTAACGGTGTAAGGATAAATTCAAAGCATAATTATCAAAATATTTATATATACTGACCTTTCGGCTGTTTCGTCCAGTAAAGGTGGTTTCCTCCATGTGTGCCTCGTTCTTTTCACAAGAACAGACCCAGTTTGTTCCTTTATCTTTTTAAAGTCTTGATATTTATAATAATGAGGTGACGATAAGCCTTAAACATTCAATATTTCTTTTCTTGTGAAAACTTTATTAAAGTGAAGCTTGACAAGATGCTCTGTTCTTCATTTTGATGCAGAAGATGTTCTTCTGATGTTTACTCTGTTGGCTAAAGAATGAAGCCCAACCTTTCTTTAGCTTTTAGTCTGGTTTGAAAATAAACCCATGGCACCTCTTCTCTTTCCGTCCTGATCTTTCTTTTCCAGGTCTGAATAGCCTCAACTTCCTCCTCTCTGCTGGTCAGCCAGGAGCCAGTCTTGCAATTCCTCCCAGCAGTGTCCCAACTCTGGCACTGCCCTACGTGCTGCTGCCCCCTGCAGCCCTCTCCCACTACCCTGTGATGGCCGGCGGTCATCAAGGCTCTGACGGCCACAACAAACTGAGCTTCAGCCTGCCTGCAGTGATGTCACCAGCTCAATTCATGGTGGGGGCAGTGCCGTATGGCCTGGCAGCGTCATCAGAGATCAGCAGGTCACCGGTTCCATCTCCGTCCACTCCCGAACAAAGAAGGACGTATGCATTAGTAGGAGGAACCCAACATTCTCCCTCAGGACCGCGTCAGAGTGTCAGCATCGACACACCAGAGTCACAGGTAAGAGTCACCCACACAGACTCAAGCTCACAACCACCTCCTAGATGTCACATAACCTGATCTCCAGAATATCTTTCCTCTCTTTTGCTAATTTTCTGTCCCAGAGCAGATCAGGTGATTAATCTTGAATTTAGTAAATGGTAAATCAATCAATCCTCTTATTGCAATACCTAGAGTTTCCGTCATCAAAGGCTTAAGATTCACAGTCAAGACTCTGTACACAGCTGGCTGAAAATGAAACTTTACATTTCATCATGACTTTAACATGTTTGCTAAATTTAGATACAATGCTAGATTTGAATACATAGATTTATGGAACAGTCAATGGTTGTAGTGTGTGCATATCGCTTCCTCTAGTGGACAAAAGTGATATGCAGCAAAAATCCCTCTCTTGGAACTAACTTCCATTTTTGGCACATTTTGGGTTCACTGCCTATGCAACTGTGCAAAATGGAGAGTTCTTCTGGTTAAATCCTAAAAAAAAACATATTAAATGAACTTTGTGGTATTTCTATCAAACTTGATGCAGTAGTTATTAAATCGTTCCTGAGGAACTTCACTGATTGTTTTGTTTCATGTAGTTACTGTAATATACTGATGATGAAAAACGCAGGTCAGTATAGGAATATTGATATTTATATTTGTTTAATCACTGATTACTCACACAATAATAAAATACATTTTCCATATACACCAATGTTATGCAAATACACCTGATAGTAGGAGAGCAGAACAGGTTTAAAGTGCCTGACTGCACCTTCAATGCGCTGAGTTCTCTACATCAAATTGTCTTAACGCTCTCGTGTTTCTCTTTACCTTCACAGACGCCAATCACGCCAAAGGAAACCACACCATCTGCTCCATCTAAGGCTTTCTTCCAGACTCCAGGCACGCTGGGAAGTTTTGTCAGTGCCGTTCCTGCTACCCGAAAACGTGGCTCTGCACAGAGGAGGCTAGATGTCGGTCACCCTCCCTCCGACCGGGTGGATATGTGAGGAGGTGGAACACTTGGCTATCACAATATTATAACACTCAGGTGTTGATGTTAGAAGTGAAGAAAATGGTTTTGGTGCTTTGTTAGTTTATTAATTAACAAAAATAAGGGTTTCCCTATGAGTTACATTTTAGTTAAGACTTTATCCTAAGATTAACTCTTACAATCTGTGAAATTAGAGATATTGATATGTCTGCTTTTGTTAATGACTGTCCTTTTCTTTTACCCAAATTGTGTGTAAACAGTTGAGATGTGCCTCATGGTTCGAATAGGAGACATCATCGAATGACTGAGTGAACAGTATTGCAAATGCAACAGTGCCCTCCTGTGGTTGGAGTTAGCCACTGATCTGTTTTTTATTTAAAAGTTTTTTAGCCTTAATATCCAGCCCAAACTGGATAAAACGACCTTATTCCCCATCACGAATGTATTAAATCCCCACTGCTATTTATGTTTTAGATAATATATGTTGAGAACAGGGACTGAAAAGGAAAATTAATATTTTCAAGCACTAATATTTGACAAATGTCGGATTTTCAAGTGATCATCTTTGGTTGACCCTTTGTATGACATCATCAGGGTGTAACAGGAAATCTATGAGGTGCTCATTAATATTGATGGTTTACATTGGCTCATCACTGTGAGGAGAAAATCACTAAAGCCTTAAAAGAACATTTTACCCAAAACTTAAAAATTCAGGTATGATCTACCTACCGCCTGCCAATGGAAAGTCAGAGAAGTTACAAACAAAACATTGTGTAATTTCATACCAAATAGGTGCTGGAGCATTTTTTTAAATTGGGACTTGTTTTAGATTTTGAAAAAACAAACATAAAATGACTGTGTAAAAAAAGAGCTCTGCATAGGACTGGTTATCTTACCCTTAATCTTCTTCCTCATTGAAAGTTTTTATTAATATGCAGCGGACCTGTTTTATTTATAGGTGTGTACAGTAAATCACATCTTTAAAATAGATCAGCGCTTGAAGCAAGGCTTATATGGATGACTTAAATTTATATTTCTTTAGAGTCTTTCTTTATTCCCCTTTTCTGTCAGTTACAAGAGAGATGTTTGTCCATATTTAAAGCCAATTTAACTTGTTTACTCCATCCTTTTTGGTTAGAGCTGGCAAATCCATCTCTAGACCATTCTATTACAGCCCCTAGCAAATGCACAACAACCTGTTCTATTGAGATTCGCATTGGGTACCGCGGCACCCCAATGAAGTCCTCTACTATACAGCGATTTCGCCCAGATCTGACGCCCCATTTATACAGCCTGCTCCTGTGAAATATGCATTGAGTCAAGTGAGTCATGCATGTATGTACAGTTAATATGTGTGAATATTTAAGCACTGGTTATTATAAAACATGTATCCAAATCCGGGATCCAACTCCGAATGTAGTCCTGTACCATAGTGCCTGTAGGATGTAATCCAAAGCCTGTTCTACACAGCCTATTCAAGACTGAGCCTTTATATAAAAATAATGGCACATTTGTAGTGACAGGGCTTGTGTAGTTCCACCTCTTGTGAACGCTGCGTTCATAGGAGACACTGACAATTACCATGAAGGTAGTAACAGATGCAAATTGCACATCTGCATAAATGGGACATGGGAAGGCAGGACAGAGGTGGGATGATTAGAAAAAAATTTATTATGTGTGCAGCCTTCAACTGGAAGGCTGTAGAGCAGCTACAAGCAGTTATCAACTAACTCAAGGAAGTAGAAAATAAAGAAAAATGTCTTCAAATTGGGAAGACAGCACAACATTTATCCTCGAAGTAAGGAACAAGATCAGCTCCAATCTAACCATGTTAGTTGTTTACAAAGCACTGTTTGACATATAGAATATGTGTAGACAGTGTTGCTGCATTGTGCCCATGTGCCATTCACCAAAAAAAGCACACTGAGGCTGTCGTATTTTTGCAGTGTAAACAAATAAGGGTGTCATAGTGAAAGATCTTCATTGTTTACAGTGGCTTTCGTCTCTGTAGCTGCTATAGTAATAGCATAACGTTTCTATTCTATGTCGTGCTTAAGGACAACATTTTAAGACTTGCAAATATTTTTGGACTAAGAAACCACCAGTACAATCAGGATGGGGTTGAGTGAGATTAGAAAAGGATTATAAATTTTCATTGAAATGTTCCCAGAAATAGAATTGCTCACCAAGAAGACTGTTGCTGGTGTATGTTCTTACAAGCATCTGCAACCGGGTGCTTAATGGTTAGACACCAAACCGGGACGACTATAGGAACGTTGTGATGATGCTCTCAGGTACTTGAATACTTGTGACTTTAGAGA
Source organism: Lophius piscatorius (assembly GCA_009660295.1). Classification (NCBI taxonomy): domain Eukaryota; kingdom Metazoa; phylum Chordata; class Actinopteri; order Lophiiformes; family Lophiidae; genus Lophius; species Lophius piscatorius. Next base: position 13,017 of record VRLP01005941.1, on the reverse strand, counting down.
ATATCTTCGTACTGTAAAGACTCCTCTAGTCTTAACCCTGGTGAGTAGACTGAACTAAATGCTGTCTCTTTAACAGCTCTTTTCCACAATCATATAGATGGGAGTTTAGGTTGAGTGCCTTAAAGGACACCTTGCTGAGGATTAAAATCTCAGCTCCATAACATGTCTCAAAACAATATATTGGTGCTATATACAGGGAGAGCATAGCTTTGTCCCGCCAAAGGGTGCACAGATAAACCACTGTGACCAGTGGATGTGTAGTCATTCATCTATAGTTAATTATTTTTGTACATTATATTCATAATGTGTTATTCTGTATTCAGAGTTAAATGTTGCTTGACTGTTTAAAATGACCATTATTGCACAGCTAGTTTTAGTAGTTATATTTGCTGATTCACAAAACTGGGCTGTTTGTTTGCTGTAGCTCTGCTCCGTCTCTAGTTACTGGCCAGAATGGTTTTCTTCTGTACGACTGTAAAAAATTAAAAATGTTTGACACAAAACAGCTTTGTAATGTGTGGTAAATTTTAATTTTCCCAGCCTTTTCTTTCAAACAAGGTTTACGCACGACATTCTTTTTTTTTTCGTTGCAAAATCATTTCATTTCTTCCAGAAAGAATATTATACCACAGAAAAGTTGGGGATTATATGAAATATGGAAAAACTATTCAATTTATAATTTTTTATGCCCACATAGATGTTAGAGCGAGGAAGAACTGACGCAACTTTGATCTTGAGCAGAGGTCACCATGTTGACACCCAACTTTCAGAAAGCCATTTTCTAGCTAATGCATGGTTTTTGATCATGCTGGGTTTTAGGCAAAATCTGAAGTTCAACAGGAGAGTTAGGAGGGAGTTGTGGAATCAAGAACTAGGAGTCAAATGAGGAGCCAAGAGAGAGAGGGTGGTCACTGGCATTACTCATTCAGGAAGAGGTTGCTTGATGTCCAAACAGCAGTTTAGTGGAAACATACTATGCTTTACTTCATCGTGTATTACTCTTTTTTTCATGTCTAAATCAGCACCTTGTACACATCATGACTGTCCTGCTGGCCATCAATGTGGTTCTCTATGCAATAAAACAACACTCTAGTGGTCGCTCAAAATTCATTGATTAAAATTATGAGAATGCAAAAAAAAAAGAAGAATCACTTGTGTTCTTAGAGATAAAAAATAAAATTCATAGAAAAATGATTAATGCATGAAAGGGTTAAAGTAGTGTGTGTCCTGCTGAGGTTTGTCTCACCAGACAGAATCTCTGCTAAAAAAAATGTATAATGATGCAGCTCATTTGACAGATTTACACTCAGCTTCCATTTACAAATGTACTGATGTCCTCATTAATCCATCTGAGGATGGGCCAGCAGATGGAATCAAACAATGCTAATGTGGTCAGATGGTCCACTTCATCACCATAAAATAAAATTCCTTCATGTGTGTAGAACACAATAAACAGCCAAATTATGTGATAATGTGTCATTAGAAAGAATGATTAAAAATGCCAGTAGGAAAGTGACTGAAATTTAAACTGCACATGTAGCATGAGCATTGGTTTCTGAGGTGAGTTAAGATTCCTAATTAGAGTTAAGGGGAACAGACCAAGCTGCCTGGGCTGAACTTAAAGGGGCAGTGTGTATAATATACTGGCAGCTCACCACCCCTCCCCTTCCCTAGAATCTACTCTGGCCATCGAGGGTTATATTGATGTGGTCGCAGACGATGGCATCAAGTAGCTTGTAGAGTGATGAAAGGTGTATATTTAGATTTTGGATACAGTATTCTGTTCAACCATAGCTTAATGGTTACATGTTTGTCCCACATTTTGGTAGTATTGACAGTCGTGGCGCCACCCATAAATTTTGAGAAATGATGAATAATACTAATTATTTATCCAACAATCCTGGGGCTTGTTGCAGTGCCAGCAGGCTGAGAATGGCGTTCCTGACATCCCTCTCCCCAGCAACACTCTCCAGCTCAACCTTGGGATCTCTCCAGCGAGTTCTGGGTCTCCTCCCAGTTGGTCAAGCTGGAAAACCTCCAGAGGGATGAGCCCTGGAGGCATAGTGGTCTGATAGACACCAGAACCAACTCGACTGGATCCTTTCAATGTTAAGTAGCAACAACTTCACTCTGAGTTCCCTTCTTAGAATGTTTTGGTTCTAACATCCCACATGTTGCTTCCAGCATCAGAAAAATTGTTTCCAGCATTGACATATTGGTTTGATTTTTGGGATTTCTTATATAATGCCATTAAAATCCTTAATAATATAGTTCAGTTAAGCTTAAATATGGTTCAACGTCTAGATTTGAGCAGAAACCAGGAGATCTGCAAGGACGCTTGATATTTGCTAGCCATAGTATTGTCAAAACCATCATTATTTGTCAGCTTTGAGAGGACACAATGTTATTTCTAAGGAGAGTTCTTAAGTATGTGTTATACAATGCGTTACTAAATCTTCTAGCCTCTGCTCATATCTCAAAAAATTTGAATTATTAGCTATTAAAAATTGTTTCTAACTTTCCAGTGAATGATTCTGCTACTTACTTAGAGGTCATCTAAGAGGACATCTTCTTTTTCCTTTAGGACATTATTGTGTTATTTACCTTACATTATATCGCTGTAAGTAGATAGTCACGTATGAAATAAATTAACAAGGTTTTGTTCGATTTTATATGGAAAAACCTTACACATTATCTGAGAAAGTCAGAAATAATGAGTAAGTATGGAGATGGTGGCATTAATTACTTGGACTTTTCCACATTAAATTACACCTTTGAAATAAATTGGATCAGACATTATCACCAATGTCCAACTTCCTTATGGGATATTATTCCCCATTGTATCTTCTCTTCAGTTGGTGGCCTACATTTTTAGTTGCTACAAACTTACAATATTGGCAGAATTACCTTCAAACTCTTTTCATTTTCATTAACAAACGTTAATGGCATGGTGATTAATCTACAATTATACTTTTTATCCCCTCACAGGTTTCTCACTTGGAACAATACATATGTTCCATATAAAAATAAATCAAACTTGTTCCAACAGTGGTTTGATTATAAAATCTTATTATTATTATTATCTTATTATTTTAATTATTCAAAGAAGGTTGGCAGCTCTGTAAGGATATTGATTTATTTCAACACAAGGGGATCCCTGTCTTACAGAAATATTTTTTTTATTGTTTATGATGCTTTGCCCTAAAGTGTTATCTCTCTATAAACGTTTTAAAAGGAAACAGTAGCAACAATGTCCAATTACACATAAAATAAACTGCTGTTTCAGAAACATAAGCGCTTCATTCCACACTAAGAATAACATTGAGGCTATTTGTAAACTTTTTCAACAAGACATTAGAGAATACCTTCTGCTGAGATATTTTCTGGGAAAAAGTTTGACTTTTGTCAAGCAGGTTGTTCTGACAACAATGTCAGATATATCATTAAAATGCTCCACGTGTTTGATCCAGACAATTATTATTTGCAAAAGCTGAAGAAAGACATTGATGTAAGCTGTATGTTTTATGGACAATTAAATGAAACAATACATTTATTTTGGATTGTCTGCTAACCAAACAACTATGGAGTCAAGATTTATCACTGTTTGTATCCACCTGTCTTTGCATTATGCTGGAAAGATGCATTGTTTGGATTCAGTGACTATGATCTGCTCTCAGTTTTATGTGATTAAATTGATTATCATTTTAATCAAATTTCATAGTAGGCAATACAAATTCTAAAAATATCCAATCCAAGTATCCAATTATATGGAGCTGACTGCCTATATCAAACACTGCATCTCTTTTATTTCAAAATAAACAAAACAAAGAAGCAGTCAAAACTTAAAATTAATTAGGCTTTATACGTTATGTATTTAAGTATTTCTAAAATGATTATTAATATCACTTCGACCCACTGGCATATTTCGGCTCATATTAGTGTTGTTATGTTGTATATGAAAGTTTAACTGTTTTCATCTCTATGTGTACTCATAATATGTACCAGACCTGTTATTTTTCTAATATATTCAAAACAGAGGGGCTAAAGAAACTTTGGAGAATGCGGGCATCGATCCCGCTACCTCTCGCATGCTAAGCGAGCGCTCTACCATTTGAGCTAATTCCCCTAGAAGAAGTCTAAACAGAGAGAGAATCAAAGTTACTGACTTCCGGGTAGCGTGCGACGGGGGAGGAAGTAAAGTTGGGAGCAGGAACGACGACCGTGACGGAGTCAAGAGAAGGAGAAAATGTTGAAATCTAAAGAAGACTGTTTTCGGTACGAGTGTTTCGGTGTTTTCGTACCGGCTTGACTTCTGGACATTTTTTCTCTCATATATTTTTTTCCCTCATCATTTATTTCATTGTCCCCTGAAAAAAGGTGGGGAGGATTAAGGAATGACGTATGGGGCTAACGAGTGGGCGGCTACGGAACGAGCTCAACTACTTGGCTAAAGTCTTATTAGCGTCATACAAAGTGATTGATAATTAAGTAACCCTTTTTAATTGTGTTTATTCTGAATGTTAATCACAGAATTAAATCACAAACTCAACTCAGGTTCAACTCAAGCTAAGTAAGAAAACCAGTCTAAGATAACTAGCGTCGACATTGGTATTGGGTATGCCTTTTCAAATATTAACTGTAGTCTATTTTTTACAATAATAATTATTGCAATGCAACGTACCAGTTAGCCTTCATAAAGGATAAAGAAAAACATCAAATTGTCATATTTGAGGAGCTGGACGAGAAACTGATGTTTCTGTTTAGAATATGCTCAAAATGAGTTATTCTGAATAAATAAAATTCAAAGAATGGGACTGACTCCAATTTGACCCAACATAAATCTGCTTAATGGTTGCGTTCAAAATTAGCCATAGCATAATAACCACAGACTAATAGAATTAATAACACGGATTATCTTGTTACCAATGTAACCTGTTAGTGGGTGGGAAATATTACGGCAATAGTCCTGAAGTTGATATAATAATAATAATAATACATTTAATTTATAATGCACTTTACATTTGGATCAAATCTCAAAGTGCTAATATATGTTGGTTGATATGTTGATATGTTGGAAGCAGGACAAGCCTCGGGATCTGAGCGACTTTGAAAGGGACCAGATTGTGTTGGCTATAGGACTGGGTCAGAGCATCTCTAAATAACTGCAGGACTTGTTGGGTTTTTGCCTGATGATCCAGTTAAAACCATTACATTTGATGGAAGTGATTCAAAGAATGACATCTGATTATTTGGTTTTGACAATGTTTTTCCTGTGGGAACATAATTTACAGTGGAAAAACTACAGATTGTGATTGACCCACATCTATTTCTTATATGTATGAATACTAAAAAATGTATCTAAAACGTTTCAGCTAGATTTTTTTATGTAGACCTTCCCTAATTTGGATTCTTCCGTGTCTGTGTTGCAGATAAGTTTATGTTTTGCTGTAGTATTTGTCTTAAATGTGACTTCTATTTCAGGATTGACTACGGAACTCTGGAGGCTGAAGACATGGAATGCTGGTCCCGTCTAGATGTTGCTGTCGGGATTGAAAACCAGCTTTGACTGAATCACAGTATCGGATCTCAAGCTTGCACTGTTTGGACCCTGGAACCCATGACATCCTGCTTTGACATCAGTGATGTGAACCACAGACCTTCTATGGTCGTCCTGTTACCAGTGTGTGTCTTCGTGGATGGAATTATTTTCCAGAGTAAAATTTTAATATTTGTATTGAAATGTGAACAAGGTGTCAGTGTGATATTAAATATCCCTATTTAATATCACTAAGATACTCATAACACTTAAGTGTTATGAATGTTACTGTGAAGCAATGACGAGCATAATAATAATCAAATAGTATTAAAGTAGTATAATAGTATTTTTTAATAATCAAATAGTATAAAATGATAAATCACAGGATTCATCAGATACAAGGTTTTATACAAACTAAATTATCCACAATGGATCATGTAATATGGCTATCTTTATTTGATAATAAAAATCGCAATATAATGAACATTTAAAGGTTCTATTTCATTTTAATAAAATAAAGTTAAGATTCGTTTCAAGGGGAAAATGTTAAAGCGGAAAGTATCCATTTCTGTTCTTTATAATTTGAATGATATTTTAATTAAACATTTAAATAATTTGAAACATCTTCGTCTTAAATTCCGCTTTTAATTATTAAACAAATAAATGAATGTCATTGTTATGTCAGGATTATGTTTAGGACCCTAAAAGGCTTGAAGTAATAAGCCTAAAGTAATAAGGTTAAGTACAAATGAAAGTAAAGTACATGAGTGAATGGAATGATCTGGATTTTAGAGTGTGAGCCAAAAACGGAACTTGCAGCTCCATGTTGCGAAGAATACATTTTCAATGTCACACTATTTACACGCTAGGATCAGCATTACTAACAGCCGCACACACTTCCTGTGAGTGTTTGGTAATTTCCTGTTCTGATTCAAGAGATGATGAAGGTTCATTTCACCTATTCAGTCATTTGTAGCGTTAGCTCCCAGCATGGGGAACTTGGTCCAGAATTGGTTGTGGTTCTGGGTCATCCTGGACTCGGGGGTGTGTACAGTCTTGATGCCAGATATCACTGATGGAAACTTCATGATTGAGTGTGTGAGAGAACACAACAGGGCGCGGTCATCCGTCAGGCCAGCTGCCAGCGACATGCTGCACATGGTAGGCTGGAGGGTTGGCTCCATATGTATGTATATATCTGTGTATATATGAACACTTGCTCAAAAATTTAAGTCTGAATGAAAAAGACAAATGTCCGGATAAAGACGCTGATGTTGAATTTTTTTCTAACTTTCCTAAACTTTGATAGATGGGGTATGTCTTTGACATCTTCCCCAATTAAGAAACTACAGAATGGACCTTCAAACAGTAAATATTAACATTAAAATGATGAATACTTCATATTCATATCTCTGCTTGTTCAGACGTGGGACGCGGCCCTGGCCGTCACTGCAAGAACTTGGGCGAGACACTGTCTGTTTGAACATAACACCTTCCTCCATGATGTCCCTCGTGTGCACCCGACCTTCTCCTCTGTAGGAGAAAACATCTGGACCGGCTACCCGCCATCCACATTTAACGTGACAAGTGCCATAAATCGTTGGGTGGATGAAAATCGATACTACACCTATGTCAAAAATACTTGCACAAAGATCTGTGGCCACTACACACAAGTATGTTCACCCTTATCTAGAAATAAACTGAGGTGGGGTTTGTTTTTCACAGTTTTTGTTGGAAAGTTTTAAAGGTGCAGTGTGTGAAATTTAGGGGTATTACTGTGAATAAATGAAATATCTTGTCAGTGCATAATCAGCTGTAAAAAGGATTGATTTTTTAACCTTAGCTTAGAAAAAAGTCTTTATAACTCGGGGGCGGTCCCTGTTCCATTGAGGCTGCCATTCCTGTATAGTAGCCAAGAATGGACAAACTGAACTGCTGAGTTCTCGCTGTGCCATCTCTCCTCCCCATCCATGGGCGAGTTTGAACTGCACGTTGCCACTGTCAATGCTATGACAAAGTGGAACAAATTACAGTGTCCGTTATCTTATAAATAAATACAATTTCTAAATCTACCCATCTAAAGGAGCCTCATCATTTGCAGGATATTTTATGATAGGGAGGGTGTGCTGAAGTGTAACATTAATAGCAATCTGGATCTTCACTCCTACAGACCACTAAATTTTACACACTGCACCTTTAAATGAATCAATCTGTACGTTTTCACTCCACTTTACTTCATTTAGCCCTTTTTCTTGTCTTCAGGTTGTGTGGGCGAGCAGCTACAAGGTGGGGTGTGCCGCACAGCTGTGCCCTGATGGGGTAAAAAACACTGACTTCGCTGCTAAAGAGGGTGTCATCTTTGTGTGCAACTACGCTGCAGCGTGAGTTAATTATCTATAAATTAAAGTTCAGGAATAACAAAAGGACACCTGTCATTTCAACATCTACAACAACATTCTACCTCCGCCTGCAGGGGAAATGTGGAGGGATGGAGACCCTATAAATCTGACGGAGCAGCCTGCTCTGGATGTGAAAGTTCATGCGTGGAGAATCTCTGCCGTGAGTTTAACCTTCATTTCCTCGCAGTTTTAGTTCAAGCGACATTTATTTTCTGGACCCTCTGAGATCATCACTGATAAATCTTAAAGGAGCCATTACAAAGGTTTTAAATGTGCTTTAAGCAACCTACAAATCCACCAACGAACCAACTCTACTAATTCAACCAACCAACCAACCAACCAAATTACTTAACAAAACAATTAATCAACCAATTAAACAGCTAAACAACCAACCAAATAACCAATCGACTACCAACCAACCAAAAACGTAAACAACTAATCAACTAACCAACAGAACCAATCCACCAAACCTCCCTAGTTTTTTATTAGGTCTTGCATGTTTATGCTACTCATTTTTCCAAAGTTTGATCTGTTTTGTTGATGTCTCTTGGTTTGATGTTTGTTTGCTTTGTTGTTTATTTCTGTTTTGTGCCTAAAAACCCCTTTAGACTAATAACAATACATATTTAATTGAAATATCGAGTCATTCATATATGAATGATTATATTGTAAAGATTGTTAATATCAATGACTTAAAAAAATTATTACAAAAATCCTATCTAAATGTAAACATTTCTAACGAGAGTTCATGCTTATTCGCAGGAAGTCCAGAACGAGATTCTAAAAACAGTAAGTGATGTCTGGAATCACGCGCCTCTGTATTATTCCATGTCAACTTGGGTAGTTTGATCTGTATATGTAAAGGACTTTATATACAGTGCATTATAAATTAAATGTATTATTATTAAACCTGTAATTTGTTTACCATAAACATCTGACTGGACCATTGACAGGTGCAGAGGATCATGGGTATTTTAGTTACGTTACTACACGGGCTTGCGACGCATACGCCATGTATCAACGACATCCAGGAACTACGTCTACCTTTCTTTCTTTCTTTTTGAGTCTACATTTCTAGACTAAATACCTCATTTATAGACACTGCTTAAGTACAAAAGTAGGCGTACGCCATTTTTAACGCAATCCATGGGATTAATGAAAAAGCAAACTTTTACTATTCGTATTATTATTTGTATAAACATGCCTGTAATTACAATATGTGATGCTAGTGGCTGGTTTGTTGATTGAGTCGAATGTGTCCATCTACAGCCTGGCAGACGGCGCCTGCCAGGCTGCTGGTGGTGTTGGTGGGTGGGGGGCATCCTGTTTCTGTGCAGCACCACTGACCCTGCAGGAGCACAAAGCAACGACTGATAAAAAGGGCGATATGAATTGAGTCGTAATGAATTTGTATGTAACACCCTAGTTTTGGAACATTAATGTGGTTGTTTGTTCGTTCAACACAACTTGTGTGTATTTGGTTAGTGCCCATTTAAGACGAAGGAACGCCGTTATCCGGTGCGTCTCACACGTCATCAGTATCCCCCTCCGTCACTAAATTGTGCCCACTGGCGGCAGAACCACCGCTTATGTGGTGCCTTTTGTAAATCGAGACCTAATATTGATATATAAGATCCAGCGTTTTGTGTATTTATTTGAAAGCATCCAGTCACATTTATTTTGGACTCTAACCGTATGCTCTACATCGTTTGTGTTTCACTTCCTGTCTGGTTCGATCTGCTGAAATTGACGCACTGTAACACCAGTGATGGTATGAGGAAGTATTAGTGCCCCTAGGTTACTGTCACACCTTTGATAGTATGACGTGTTAGTGTTACAGGTATCAATTTCGGAATGAAATTCATCACTTTGAATATCAATTATGTTCTTACTCATTTCTGTTAAAAACAATTGAAGTTCACGGCTTCCTTTTTCTTCTTAATTTACTTTTGACTCTATCTTCCAACTCCTTTTTAATTGGGGTTTAAATACAATTTCTTGTCATGTAACCCCAGTGTGACTTTGCTTTCCAGACTGGGGTCCTGCTCTGACTACCAGTGTCTCAAACGATTTTACAGTTCTCGTGGTCCGGCCAGTTGCCCTCATCCTCACCTTCATCTCGGCGTTCACGGTCCACTATTTTTACCCCGATGTCTTCTGCTACGAATAGACCACCTGTGTTTTGATTCAAGATGTAAACCAGCCATTGCTATGAGACCGTTATGTGTGTGTATACTTTTCTCAAATTAAATTGAATATCTCACACGTAAATAGTGCATTTCATTGAAGATATACCAGAAACCTGTTGCACCGATGCTAATTGAGGGACACAGCTATGATCCTGGGTCTGGGCCCCCTGCTGGCAGTTCCTTGGGTGATTATGATGATTTAGCAACAATATACACTATAATGTTTCACTCCTATTTAAGACCCCATTAAGAATGTGTTTTGATCAGTAATGTAAAATCGGACTTCCACAAAGTTCAAACTGGAATTTACCACAGGACTGTTTTGGGCCTCATTCCCTTCAGTTTATCTATCCATGGCTTCCAGGCATAGGTCCTGATATTCATAGATGGTGAAAATATAGTCGTCTACATATATAACTGGTAAAATCTGTGATATTTTTAACAGCCAAAGTCAAACAAGTCAAAGAATTATGGAAACTTCCAGTTTGGTTTAATGCCTCATATTACAAAAACTAAGTCAATTTGTTTTTCCATTATAGGGCTACCTACAATAGAATCCTTTAGATGAGAGCTTTTAAGGTGACCTCACTAATCACATAACAGAGAATATGTACTATGGGACTGGTGGTCACAAAGTTTTGCTTGGTAACGATAGTCCAGCCCCAGGATAACGACCTAAGTGGCTGAAAACCAGCAGATATTTGGTTCTGTTCTGGCATCAGTTGTCCTGGCTGAATGCCCATTCTTTGGCTTTGGGACCATAAACTCAAAGAACTGGTTTCATATCAGGCACTGGTTCTGATCCAGGCCTGCCTTTATGAAAAAGAGGTTACCAAAAGAAGTAGTCATATGTGAAGCTGAAGACGAGAACACACCTGTTCCAGCAGTTGACCTCATAGAGGGGGCAACAATGGGTTAGGGAACACACATCTGGGGCTGTTCAGTCTCAGATATATGAAGGTGTGTTTAAGGAAAGGCAGACAACTGATGCCGAGGTTCACTACTCACTGATGTGTCCCATCATTCACTGGTGGTCGACATCCACCCAGCAACAAGACAGCCACACCAAAGACATACTGATCTTCAGGGATCTGAACCCCTGGTCCTTCAAACGAACCTGAACGTCTGGAGGAGGCTAAGAGCTCCAGAGTTTCAGCTGAAAGCAGATTAAATGGAACTTTCCAAATGAGTTAAACTGTTTGACAAAATGTTTAACATTTTTACTGAACAAGATCATAACATGTCTGTCTGAGTTGAGACACAGGAGAGATATATCACCTGAAACCTCAGTACCCACCTCATAAAAATATGTTGTGTTCAAAATGAAAATGAATTGGCATCCACAGAGTTTACACGGGAATATGAAGAGGAAGTCTTTACAAAAAAAGTTGTCCGATAAAAACATCCACAACAGTTTGTGATGGGGGTCTCGTCTGATGTCCCGCCCTCTAACAGAGTCCTTACTGTCTAAATAGACCATCAGTACATGGGGTGGAAATGTGTCGTCAGCCTTTATTTTTTGCTTTGCTCTTCTTCTTTTTGTTGGCGGTACTGCTGGTGGAAGGAGCTGGGTTCACTGGTGGAGCTCCCAGTTTCTTGGTTTTGGCTTTTTTCACTTTCTCCTTAATGGCTTCGATGTCCAGCTTGCCTTCTGTAGGAGCTGTAAGGGAGACGGGGTTGAGGCAGAGGTTAGCTGAACTCATGGTGTGCACAGTTTGACACACATCTATTGTGATATTCTCTTTGTGAGATGCAGTTAGTAGTTTGCAACAAGTCACCCAAGTATCGATAAGCTCCTGTACTAACGGTGCCAGTAACAGTATTTGTATGACGTTAATTCATTCCAACATGGAAGCATTTTCTGATGGTTGGTGCTGAACTGATCAGTGTGAGATGGGAAGGGCGCTTTCATGTCTTTAAGATTTAGATCAGATAATAGAGAGAAGTATCGATGAGTATCTGTATTGACAAGCGCTATTTTGTTTGTATTGATAAAAGTCTGTGCGATACCTATCCCCAGTCTCTGGTGTATTATTCCTTTATTTTTACCTTTAGTGGTTGTCTTCATCAGAGGCTTCTCTTTAGGAGGAATGAAAGCTTTGTTCCTCTCTTGCTGCTTCTTAGTCAGGGCCTCGGTTTGCTTAACCTTAGAAAGAGGAACAATCACAGTTACACGGTTTCTCCCAATCCCCTCCTCCTCCTTCCTGCAGGTTCAGTTTATTAATGCTACCTGGACTCAACTTGTGCTAATGTAGCTGCTCTTCATTTTAACTGGTCAGGAAAGGAAGGAAAAACGTGACGTCTGAAAATAGTTGATGTACAACCTCATGCGAAGGGTGCATGAAGTGAATCCATTCAGGGCTCACCTTGATCTCTTCCATCTTCTTCCTCTTTTTCACACTCTCGCGCAGGAAGAACTCTCCTGTGGCCAGCTCCATATCAACCTTCAGAGACAAACTCGCAGTTAAAGCTGGTCTCCTGAGGCGTCTGATGGCGCAAAATGCTTCAATACAAATCCATGTTGGCTCAGTTCTCACATAAAAATTGATAAGAAGTATTTCAATGGTTCTATTGGATCTCTGGATGCCCCTGGTCCGCAACAATAGAGGTAGATTGTTGCTCCGATACTATAGCGGTACCTGCCATAATGATTTTAAATACTTGGAAATCACCTTCAAACTTAAAAACGGTTCAATAAAATCCCCCAATATTCCGATAAGAATCTGTTTAAAAGCTTAATCAGAAGGAAATTGCTCCTTATAAAAACCCTATTCTGAATAAAAAAATGCCCATTCCGTTGCATGGGGGGTAGAGTACACTTTACGGATAAACCGATTGGAGGGGAACTGCAGCAAATTAACGCTGTGGCAGAATACTTCCTGGTCTGCAGGTG
>VRLP01005940.1:0-32379 GCA_009660295.1 Lophius piscatorius | reverse complement strand
CATAACTTCACATTTAGTTTAAGGACTTTAATCAGGGGATTTCTTGTACAACACAGGGGATTGGGGGCTTTTCGGGGGTAATCCCTTGCTTTCAGAGATGATAGCGTAAACCTCTTTGTTCAATTACAATGAAGATGTGGTAGAACACCTACCTGGTGGGGTAAACAGTACTCCTTGTAAATTCCCAACCTCAACTGGGAGCCGAGTGACCCCATCCCCAAGGAGAAACCTCTCGTTAGTCCCCATTGCCAGCACCCTGCCCTCTCCCTCCACCTCATGTACAGAGAACTTCACCACATGATGATTCAGTGCCATCTCTTTCACAAAGTATTGATGTGAGGCGTCTGCCCTCAGTGACCACAGCAGTCCCATCGGCTCAACCCCAATGTAGTCTCCACCAAGTGAGGGGTCTCTGTTCAGGTCGACGACCCCATTGTCATCAGCCCTGTAGATGGCCGAGGACTTGAACACCACTCCTCTATCGTCCTTCGATTTGGCTCTAAAGTTGACCACCTGTCTGGACCTCAGCCTGGCCACCTTCACCTGGACAGGCTCATCAAACAAACATCTGACACTCGGCAGCAGCCTCAGTCTGACTTTTGACGACATTTCTCCAAACTCCTACAGTTCTGTTGCAAAATAAACAAGATATTTAATTAGTTATGGATGATTTCATGAAGAAAAGACAAAACTCAGATGGTACTGATGATGAAAATAACGAGATAAAATATTCCTTTATTAGTCCCACAATGGGGAAATTTCCAGAGTTACAGTAGCAAGTTAAAATAAGCCGAAACAACAGTGGGAAACAATACCCACTGCTATCATACAAATACAGTCACAGGAGGTATGACAAATAAGAAAAAATGTAAAAAAGGTAAGGAGATATAAATAAAAGTACTATAGAAGAGGCAAATTGGTAAAATGTCCTTTTTCAACACAGCTCTTTTTTTCACATTTTTAATATTATGTCAGTGTAACCGGTGGTTTAATTATCTGGTCTATCTAAAAATATCAAATGTTAAAGTACTTATTGTGAGGAAAAACGGTCTCTTTCAGTGTTTTGCTTTTGTTTCTATTGTTTTTAGATTCATGATTCCGCTCCATTAACGGGTCGGTCTGTGTTCCTCCTTTGGATGAAGGCTGAGGTGACTTAACTACTTTATGCTAACATGTCGTTGCAGATATGGTTTAATCACCTTGGTGATTAAACCATATTAGCAATTTTAGCAATATTAGCAATTTTGACAGCTGTCAGTCTGACACCGCATTGAAAAGGAAGCGTTGGATGATGACACAGAAGTTATTGGCGGTGGTGAGCTGTCGCAATTGACATTAGTGACACCGACTGGAACTCTTACTTAAACCCAGAAGATATTTCTGTAAAAAATTCCATTACAAAGAATAAAAATATACTCTACTTACATGATCAAAAGAAATGAACAAAAAAGAATCCTGGTTGGTGGACAGAAATCCTCAAGACCTGCTTAAAACATGCATGAAAACATCCATACAGTATCGAGCCTCGGTTAAGCCGACACACCAGGGTCCCACAGTAGAACACCAGCTAGTAGCAACTAACAAGAACAAGAAGATGAACTAAAAATGTCATTGAATTTGGGAAGAAATCCTGGAGCTCCTTAAATTCCATGCAGAGGACAAATTCTACTGGTTCATTTCAAGGATGATGGTTGTTGCAATCTCATTTGACTTAATTCTAACACACTTGTTAACAGGTTTTGCAACTTTTTCATAAAGGCGCCAGCTAGCTGTTTTAAATGATCAAACTAGATAGATATTATGTCAGTAGAATCGATCTGAATAGCTTCAAAAATGTTGGTTCCGGGATGCTCAAAGGCGTCTAGGTTAGTCACCGAATCACAGGATCATTTCACTTGTCACAAGTTAAACTTTATTTCTATTGCAAGTTTAAACACAGCGTGCGCTACCAAGTAAAGAAGTACAACAAGAAAACAAATTCATAGTTGAAATAGTAGAATCTGTCTGGATAGTAAAGTTTTAATCTGGAAGGGAAGGCCAAAGGGAAGAGATGAGTCTTCAACAAAGATTTAAAACATCCTAGAGCGGGGGCAGATCTACTTTCAAGTGGTGAGCTGTTCCGAAGGCTAGGGCTAGCTACTACCAAAGCTCCATCCCGCCCAGCTTTAAAGCTTAGTTTTGGGCACATTCCATAGCAGCTGATTGGTTGACCTCAGTGCTGGAGTGTGAACGTGTAGAAGTTCATATAGGACATCCTTTAAGCGATTTGATCAAAACTACATTTTGAAAGTTCTTTAAAGAGGGAATACAGTGGAGGGAGAGCAGCGGAGTTGTGATGTGGTCCCTCTTTTTCTTTCCAGTCAGGAGGCCAGCAGCAGCATTTTGATCCAGCTGCAGGTGTTGAAGCCCACGTACAAAGAATGACAGTAAGTCGAAGAGCTATAAATGAATGTATCCCTGTCTCTAAATCTTTAGGAGAGAAATATTCCTTCACCTTTGCTACTAATCTCAGCTGAAAGAGGCTAAAGTTAACAACCTAAGAAATCTGATTGTCAAATTTGAAAACATTGAAGAAAGGAAACGCCAACACTCTTAGCAGGAGAGTGAATGTTAGAGGCAAGACGGGCAGACGGGGGGCCGTATCCAACAGTTCAGGGTATCCACAAGTGTAAATCAGGGGTATTTTTGAGCTGGTCCATAATTGTCTTGTGATAAATTTGTAAGACTTATTGAGGTAATGTCACATTGAAAGGATACAACCAAAAGTCACTAGTGTCCAAACAATTTGTAATAATAAAAACTTTATTTCAGTTCCACACATACTTACAAAATGGTTAAAAGAGTATAAAATTCAAAAGTATATCTCTATCTATTAGAACGTGTGATTACAAAGTGCAACTAGGTTTGCGCTGTCGTTCCCGGCAGTAAGGGAATATCCCTGAAAAGTCCCCAATCCTCTTCGTTGTACAAGCTACCCCCAACTGAACTCAACGTTGACACTTGACATTTTTAATAACTCTCCAAGCCAGGCGGTGGTGCCCACCTGCCTCAAAAGTGCCACCATTATTCCGGTCCCTAAAAAAGTCAAACCCAACCTAATAAGTTTACAATACACTAACAACTATCCAACCAAAGCCACCAAAAATAGAACCACCCCTTGACAGTGATAATGGAACCGTCTCTCTCTGAGAGGCCATTGAAGATTCTATAATAAGGGACTCTTGCGGAAAAATCTTCCACAGGAGGACTTCAGCCACCATGTGAGCCCTGGGCCCTCCTCCCCCACAGATAAAAAGAAAATGCTTCGAAAGAGAAAGAAAGCAGTCTCCGAAAGAAAGTGGCCGTCTCTCTGATATCAAAGGCTGGACTCAGATCAGATATTCCGGGTCTTTCAAGGTTGTCAATCAGCAGTTCATGAATACAAGAATGTATAACCAATTTTAACCACCTGCATTAGAAAAAAACTAAAATTGTCTCTCACCTAAGCTTGCCAGATGAGGGCGCCGGGGTACATGTATTCTCACTTACTCACATTGTCACCAAACAACTCACCTTTGGTTGTCGCTTTAAGAAATCGACTGCTTCCTCAAATGGGTCCAGGTGAATCTCTGTGATGTTGCCCGGTTTCTCAGAATACACTTATAGCGATAGTCAGAACTACAAAGCCTCTGTTGGCCAGAAGACTGGCTCTCTTCTCTGACATGAAGGTGCACAGATCCAACACTGCAGGAAATGGACCTGCAGGACCTGCAGGTTTGGGATAATTCAGATAATTCAGTGGCAAGAAAGCAGACAAACGTTATTCAGAGTGTCTGAGGTATAATCCTCCTGTCCTCTGGTAGTGGCCATCGCTGAAGTTCTGATGCCATAGGTCATTTTCAATCCACATAGACCTTAGTGCGAGGAAGAACTGGATTGATTTTGGGAACGGTCCACTGCTTATTTCCACCACTACGGGGGGATTCTGGGAAAACTTATAAAAATGTATTTTCTATACTGATGATACTGTATTTTACAGTACACCTCTCATAAGAGCAAATGCCTTAATCGCCACGCAATTACACCATCTCTGTGTAGAAAGGGCAAGCTGAGAAATTTTTCTCGATAGAAAATATGATAAAAACACGCCGGACCACCTACCTGCTGGTGTAAACAGTACTCCTTGCGTATTCCCCACTTTGACAGGTAGTCGACTGACCCCCTCCCCGAGTAGAAACCTCTCATTGGTTGCCTCTGCCAGCACTCTGCCAAGCATCTCATGCTTGGCAGCAGCCTCAGTCGGGTTTGGGAGGACATCTCTTCAGAATGTAAGGATTCTTCAGCTGTGACATAATAAATGACTTACTGATCAAAGAAAACACAAAGAGTGAGTCTTGGTACCGTAATCCATCAGGGACGGACGTTCACTACTGGCTGCATAATTGTCCTCCAAGAGCGACAATCTAACCGGTGATTGATCTTTCCTGAAAACAAATGCAGGTCTTTTTTTTTTTTTTTAAAGAAGACATTTCACCTTTAAACTGAAGGGCTTCATGAGTTCTCAACATCGTGATTTCACAAACATTTGTAAGTTATTTAAGAGGCAGAAAATGTTTTATATCTAGTCATTTTGATGTAAAAAAAAAAAAGAGAAATCAGTTTTATCAGACTTATTTTTATATTATATTATTAAATTATTATTAAATATCATTTTGTTAACTAATTTAGAGACACTGTCTCTCATTTTACTGTTTTCTATACAATTTAATAAACATATACAATTTAATATTCTATACAATTTAGATTTATTTTACAGTGCAGTCGTTGATTTTGTTTTTTTTTCTTGAAAAGGTTGGCGAATTTGTTGGCGGTAGAGAAAACGACAATCATCATGACAATCTGGAGAATTTAGTGTCTTCATGGATGCTGGCGTACGTGCAGGAAGCTGCAGCTAAAGGCATAGAAATCCAGGCATTTCGGCACAAAATGGAGGAGCGCCGCAGCTGAAATGCGTTTTTTTTTTTTTAGCACAGATAGTATGTTAGGATTGAGTTCTGGGTACAGACAGAGAAAAAGGAAAGCGGGGGCCAACGGAGAGGGGGGAGGAAAAGCTTGTATAAAGTTTATATATGCAGAGAGCTCAGCGGGTCCAGGTGTGTCTCATGCTTCTGATGAAGCTCCTGACTGGTCTGCAGCCCTGCAGAGACAAACCGCAGCCCCAGCAGAGAAGATGCCACGGCAAATTAAACGGGCATTTAAGTCCGAATAACTGTTTCGTAAATAACAAAAAAAAACTCCCCCTAGTGGGTGATATGTGAATTATTAGAATAAAATATGACACAGAAAAACAGTTGACCTCCTCATGTCGATTCATGTGCAGCAAAGAATAAGAAAAAGACTGATATAGGCGATGAAGATAAGGAAAAATCCGCTGCTCTTCGGGGATGGGCCAAAGAAATTTAGTAGAAGATAATGAATCTATTGGATTTTTCTTTTGGGGGGATTTCGAATGGAAATGATTTTTAACCCGTTTTCCGACTGAAATCCATCAAGTCACACATTTTTTCAGGAAGGTAAGTGTTGGAATTCTTCATCTTCATATACACCAACTACGGACCGAGGTTACCGTCACACTGCTAATGCTCAACTATAATTTTTTTCTGCAGCGGCATCTTTTCTGAGGACTCATTAAATTATTTCCCTCACTCTCCTTTGAATTCATAAATGAACATCTGCAAAAAAAAAAGAGAGAAAAAATCCGAGCTCTGAAATTAAACCCAGTGTTTCCAGCCAGTAAAAAAAAAAAAAGCCTTTTTCATTTGCACAACCAAGACCAAACCGTTTTTTCTCTGGCCTCTGCCGGCATCCAAAACAAGCAGCGCTAGCATCTCCTTTTAATCCATTTAACGAGGACTGAAGGATGCGGCGATTCCAGAAACATTTATTCAAATCCCTCGGAGGTTCTGCCGGGCTTGGCAGCTCGTCTCGGGTCTCCGCCAAGCTGTAAGCGTCGAACCGTGTGAGCCAAGCTTAGAAGGCCGCCGATCAAAGCCGTCCACGCGTCTGCTGAAGGCATCAAAAGTGATCCGCTCGTTAAAAGCGAACAATGTATTTCTATTCCCTGAAAAGTCATGGGATATTATGGAATCATCATCGGCGCCGCTGCAGCAGATTCTTTGTTTTAACCAGAGATGTTATCCCCACATAGAACCTTACAGCGAGGAAGAACAGGATTGGTTTTGGGAAAGGTCGCATTTAATATTCTATGTGAACAAATCGACTTCTTGTAAATATCATATTTTACTCTAAAAGTTCATATTCTACCCACTAAGGGGAGCTATTCTTATGAAAAAACGCTGTTTATCGGATATAAATTCGTTATCGTTTATCCAGTTTAGTCCATGTTTGGTGTAAATGAATCGACTCAGAGATCAAAGATCACTCTAGTACATATATTCTATACCGCTCTAGTTGTTCATGTCATTTTCATGAATAACGCCGTTTCTCAGCCAGTACTTCCTTCGGGTCGGTCCGATTTACCCAGGTGTCCACCCGTGAGAAAATCTAGACTGTTGAACAGATTGAAGAAGAAGTCTGGGAACCGTGAGGCGACAAGGTGGATCGGACCCAGACAGAACCATGGCATTTTTAACTTCCCGCTACGCCGTAATCTCTGATCTTCTGCTCTCTGAAGGTCAGAAAGTCCTAATTCTCGTTAATAATAAGTTGTTTTTTGTCACCAAAGCTAAATTTCAGTCCACACTGTAAAAAGAGGAGTTGTTTGATGAACTCAACAAATTACTTCAACTGGTAACAATCACCTACATTAAGAATTTTCAACTTAAATTAATAGGTTTGATTGACTAACAAGTCAATCAAACCTAGTCAAGTCAAATTTTGAGTTAGTCAAATTTTTATTTATTTTTTACAGTGGTTAGACCCCAAAAGTATAAACGTTTGAAATTCCAGCTTAGGAAATAATTTTTATCCTTTTTTCAAAAAGAAAAATTGAAAAAAAAAAAGAATGAAACAGTAAAACAACAAATCTGACATCATTTTATTCCTGCAGCGTTTTAAGACAAATATTGCACACTGTAAAAACAGAATTCTTAGTGATTTAAAAAAATTACTTCCACTGGTGGCATAATTTAATTAACTTTTATACAACTTAAAATAATAGTTTAGAAAGGTTTTTATTTAATTTAGGTTGAAATTTGAAGTCATTTCTTTAAGTTCAACAACCAGTTTCTTTTTTACAGTGTATGATAAGACCCCAGAGCCTGAAAAAAATGCTTCTTGGAGCATATTTAACGTAACAGACGTCCGACCAGGGGTTGTATTTCAAAAATGATTTCAGAAATGTGTTCACTGTTGGTAGAACAGAGGAAATAATAAGCCTCAGGCGTCAGCCTTCTCCTTTTATAGTTAATTACTGGGATGGAAATTGTGCAAAATAGGTTGTTTCTTAACATTTAAGCGACAAAAATTAGTTTATTCATCATCACCATCGACCAATTATTGATCACCTATAAGTTCCTAAATTTGACATTTGTTTGGTTCCTGTCCGAGTTCTTGGAATTCATTTATTTTTATTTTTTATTTTTTGTCGTCACACTGTTCCCGTCAGTTCAGTTATTCCTCTCCTCATCCTCCTCTCTCCTCATCTTCCTCTCCCCTCTCTCCTCTCTCCTCTCTCAGCATTTAGTTGCAACTCTCCTTTTGTCCACCAGAGGGCCTCAGTCCTGCCCATGGTCCCTCCTCCATCCTGCAGCAACTCCTTTCCCTTTCGTCTAAATCACCTGACTCTTTCCTCCTCCTCCTCCTCCTCACCTGCTACCATCTTCTCTGATGAGGCCTGCCGTTGACTGACCTCCACCCCTCCCCCACCCACTCCCACGCCTACTTATTTCCCACAATAAGCCCAGTAATACCGGCTCATTTCCCACCGACACCATCAGATCGACCAGGATTCAACGCGGCATTCTTGCGTCGTGTATTTATGCAAAGGTGTTCCTGGCAAAACCTCTACAAATTATACCTTTACATGGAATGAAAATGTATTTTTTGCTGAAATAAGTGAGTCAGTGTGCAAATTAGAAAATCCTCTAGCCTCATTTTAAGATCTATGAGAGTGGGAGTGAAGCATTTATGTAATTAATCCTGGAGCAATAAAGGAAGACAGACGAGGAGGCAGTCAGAGGGAGAATGATTCATCATATAACGTGATCAGGAGGGCCTTCAAAGGCATTGACAGTTAAAAAAAATAATGATGGAGTGGCTCTGTCGGCTTGTGGACGAGGTCTTCACGTCTCGTCAGCTCACTGGTGGGTGTTCCTAAAAAGAAATCAGGCGGAGGATGAAACCGTCAAGGTCAGTAAAGGAGGGGAAAACAAGAGACTCTGTTCATGTAAGGGAAAAAAAGAAAGAGTTAAATTTTGCCTCAGCAAATGCTATTTATTGTGCCCATTAGACTTTAAATGAGTCTCTCTGGATTCTGTGATTTTTATCCCTCTGTCTTCAACGCTTTAGTGAAGAAGACAGAGGGATAAAAACATCAACTGCAGCTCAATATTGTTGGACAGTAACTAAGAACTCAAATTCTGTACTTCAGTTCAAATTTAAAGTACTTGTATTTGGTTATTTCCTTTTAGTGCCTCTTTATACTTGAACTCTATTACATCTGTCTGACAGCTCTAGATGCTGCCGTCATGACCCCCGCTCAATTCGGGGGTCATAACGGCACTGTTAGAATGAAATGTGATACAAACAAGATGGATCTCCTCCACTCCCTTCATATGCACCAAATTCAGATTAAATCGATTAAGACGTAATAATACAATAATAACATAGTAATAACATGATAATAACACAAAGCTTTATTGACGTTATGGTAACAATACTAGTGTTGGAAATGAATAGCCAACCTTTCCCAAAATCACTCCAGTTCTTCCTTACACTAAGGTTTATGTGGGTATAAAATTTGAAAATGATCCATGAAATGGTTTTCGAATTATCGCGTTAGCACGAAGCATCTGCGGATGCGGATGCGGATGCGTCTGCGGCGATGACGATTATAAAATACTCCTGAGTTTTTTCGGGGATAAAATCACATCTAGCATAACTCCGTTCGCTGGGACTTGTTGCCATGTCTCGAAGTAAATTCCACAAATACATTTTTCAAACGCAAGCAAGCTTTTAGTTTACTTTTAAAAAAGGACTTTAAATTTTCCTTTTTAGCAGAACCTGTCATTTTTAATTAACATTGCAGTTGTCAGTTGTTCATTAAAAATGAACAACTGACATTTGGATTAACACAACTGGATTGTTTGAGACTACTGGATTGTTTGAGACACACCTCCAGGAGATGATCTCTGGAGTGAGCAGTAGGTGGCGTCAGCGCTCCAGTCAGGGCGCTGCGTCAGAGTTCTAGCACAGCAGTATGCAATGAGATGGCACAGTTAAAGAAAGAAAGAATCAAGTAATGGGTCTATTTTTCTTAAAGAAATATACACCAATCAGCCATAAAATTATAACCACCTGCTTCCCATTTTTCCTATTCCCTTTTTCTTATCCATGAAACTGTTTTGTGATGCAATATTGTTATGGCAATTTGTGCATCAGTTAATTTAACCACTTTTTCCCTCCTTAGATCATCAGCTCATATCAAAGTCCATGAAATGGCCTGATGATCAATTTGGTCCATGTCAAAGTCACCCAGATCCTTTCAACACACCAACCTTAGGAGAAAATTGTTCACTCGCTGCCTAATATATCCAACCCGGGGACAGGAGCCATGGTAAGATAGTCATTCTGAGTCACATCGTTTATAATGTTATGGCTGATCAGCGTATATGTATCAAATCAGATACTCCTATCTGTCTCCTATCATAAATCACATTTAAGTTTAATTTGTGTACATTGACTCCACATGATAAAAAACAACAACAATGCATTGTGTGTGTGTGTGTGTGTGTGTGTGTTCATAATGATGGAAGAACATGTCAACATGTCAGTCATTGCAACAATGAAGCACGATGACACCGTCACAACCCTGCCTCCAGTTTATCCCGTGTTTCCTTTTCCCTGTGCTCATATGTGTGTGTGTGTGTGTGTGTGTGTGTGTATGTGTCTGGATGTGTGTGTGTGTGTGTGTGTTGCTCCTGTCAATCTCTCGGCTCCCTGATTGCTGTCCAGCCCAAACACCTGCTCCAGTCTGAACACCAATCCATCAGCTCATACTCAGCAGAATATTAACGCTGGTCCTTCAGACTGTTGTTCCAGCTGCAGCGGTGGATCATTCTCTCTGGACGCTTGTTGGTTTACATTCAAAGAGTAGGGCCTCCTTTAAGGCTTCTACAGATCTGGGGCTTTAGTCCATGACACAAGTTCATTTAGAGCATGTTCTGCTTGTTAAACGATAATAACACGGTAATAACATGGTAATAACACGGTAATAACACGATAATAACTCAAAGGTGTGTCAATGTGTCATCTAGCAATCACTTTAAACCCCAGGTGCACCTGCACTGCTTTAATCATCATTTTTTATTGATTTTAATTAAAAGCTGTTTGTTTGGGAGTTGCCCAACCCTTTTTTGGATTCATTAATTATAATTGATAGGATGTTTAATAGAGGGCACATAAGGAAAAAATTACTTTTTTAGGGTTTCTATACACCAATTTGTGTTTCAGGTGTCGGTATCAACACACAAATACTGTTTTTTTTTAACGGTTCATTCAAATCTTTCTGCCTGATGAGGGCCGCCCTCATCACATGATGAAGGGCGTTTTGGAAAGCTGAAAACACAAATTCTTAAAATGGGTTCAGCTTTGAGATTTTTTTTATTACTTGATTTGATTAAACAGCTTCAGGTTTGTGATAGAAATTCCAGTTCTCCGCAACATTAGGGTCCAACTGGGACAAATATATGTTGTATGCCTGGGTGCTATTGAGGAACCTCCACTGTGAATCCCCTGACCTCTTTGGAAGGGGGGGGGCTTATAAAACACCCTCCCCCTCGTCACGGTTAGCCCCTCCAGGTAACGCTGCAACTGATGGTCCATGACATCCTGTAAAGCTGTGAGATTCCTCATCCTCACTAAAGCCGCGTACATCACCTTCCCTTCCTCCCTTTCAGACCCTCAAACACCCCCAGGCAAAGTACCGTAGCCTCCCCTCCTCTTCCCGTCAGCCTCCAGGATTTATAACCACCCTCTGGACTAGAAATATTGGATGCTCCTCCGGTTTCGCCTGGCTGAAGGAGTCCGGTGATGGTTCTGGCAGAGAACCCAGCGGTCTCAGGGATTTAACTCCTGACTCCTCAGACGGCCGCTGTGGTGTCTTCCCACTCGTCTCAGGTGGCCCCCTTGCCACGATGACGGCCCTCCCAAGACAACTCAGGAAGAGATTGGAGATAGGCTCCTCCTACTCCCACACCTCCATCTTCTCTGCAGCTCTTTCAGTCTTAGTGAATCCTTTCGGGTTTGGTAAAAGGTTTTTTACCTTTTTAAGGGTATTTTAACTCAAACCATTTTATGGAACGTGTTTATTTTTTTATGATCCAGGTCCACAAATGTTCATTTTCTCTTTTCTCTGATGTGTTTGTCATTTACTTGGTTTTCCTGACAGAGCAGATAATTAGCTGAACGAAATGACAGGTCATGGTTGTGAACATAACTCCTCCTATTAGGGAATTTGGCGTAATAATAAAGAATAAAGCGGCGCCGTTTGCTGCCTGCAGCCGTCCATTGAAGACATTTAAGACCTTTTAAGATTTCATCTGACGTTATTGCTTGAATTGCCGGCACCCTAGATGGATTGACATCTGGAATAATATTCCAATTAAAACCCCAATCAGGATTAAAAGCTCCATAGAAATATGTAATTTGGTTATCAAGTGCAAATGTCCTTCGGTTGGAGGTGATAATTCCTTGAAATGAACCGATCAAATACTAAAAAATGTGCCGCGTAAATGATGGAATGGATTATTATCCGGCTGCCCTTCAATCAACGTAATGCAAGATGGCAGCTTCAAAGCAAAGCCGAGAATTAGTCTTCAACGTTACCGCACACCTGGATTGTAGGAAAGTGAGACAAAAAAAAAGAGTCCAATCTTCAATCTGAGGGATTTTAATCAGGATTCCCTTCAGGTGTTTTCTGGGGAGTCAGGTTTGGAAAGTGGATCTCACACCTCACTGTTGCACAGGAGAGACCTGAGGATGAAGGTAATCCCTTCATCAATTCTCTTTTATCGAACTGAAACCTGGAACATCTGTAAGGGGAACCGTGTTTTAGCGAAATACATAATCATGATAATCTTGAAAAACATGATTCTGCTTTTTTCTTTTTTTTTTTTTATTTGGTATTCCTGTTTGACAGAAATAATAGCAAATGTCGTTTTTAAAATCTTAAAGGAGCAGTTCACACAAAATTCGGTCTTTAACCCCTTTTGGCGGCTGTAGCACCAAAAGGGGAAGTTCAGAGGGTAGCCAGTTCGAACCCCAGATAGTCCACATGTCTTTGGGTCCTTGAGCAAGACCCTGAACCCATAATGCACCTCGGGGTGCTTCGAAGGGGCTGCCCACTGTTCCCTCAGGGATGGGTCAATTCAGAGAAATTATTTTACACTGTGATGAATAAATGATAAATGATTATTATTATTATTATTATTATTATTATGATTATTTTACACACAATGGTTTCCCACAAGTAAAAGAGCTGTGATGAATAAGACAGGATCGTCTGCATCTAGTGAGACATTTAATGTATTTATGTGTTGAACAACAAAACAACCCAGCAAAAACAATCATTAATTATTTCGTTACACGGCGGTGCATCTCGTGTTTGTTCGGAGGGTTTGGAGCTCTAGGTCCACGCACTCACACCCCAACTATAAAGACATTTTCATTATCTTTTAGTTAGCTGCTAACTGCTACTAGCTGCTTTTTGCATCTTCCGTTTGTGTTTAATACATGTAATATGTCACACCCCATCAGCTGTCCTCTGATGTCGTCACAAAGATTTAATAACGCAGTCCCCTGCTTTACAAGATACAAATACTTTATCTTGTGCGCAGAAGGATAATGAACTTGATGAATTCAGCATTGCAGAAGCAGGAAGGGTCTTTGAAACCAACTAGCGTTAGCTGCATGCTCTTCTGTCCTTCAGTATGCACAGTCAATGATTCCTGCTGATGACGATCCCATATCTATGAACAAAACGTGCTAGAAGTGGGAATTAGGACATTTTTTTTTCCTCAAGGGACGTCAGGGTCTCGGTACTTTACTCCGTACCTTTTTAGCGTTTATACAGACTGCCAGGGAAAAAGAAAGACTTTAACAGACTGCCTAAAAAGGGGCTATTAATAATTCGCCCAAATGCTCTTTGGAAGTTAAGTGAGTCCTCAAAAGATAATTTCTTAAAGAGCACTCTTCTTAAAGCCTGGATAAAAAATGGGTTAAGAAAAACCCTCAGCCAAAACAACCAAACGCAAAATAACTCAATACAGACGGTCTAAAGTAGATGCCAAATTGATTTCCGTTGTTCTGTCATTATCATCCATGGATCCAGATCCACCATTATGGAAAAATCTCCTAAACTACTAATGACAAACACACGATTCCAAATACTAGCGGGGTTTGGGAATTAGCCGTGAGACAGACCTGATTATCATCGACATGATGACATCATCGAAGGGCGCGTCACGCTCCCGGTGCAATGTTACAACAATTGATTGGTGACGATAGTTTTGATGGAGGTCTGAGTGCTTTCCAATGCTCTCATTGTCTTAATAGGGTTTTAATGTTGACGTATTTATGCGCTCACTTATTTGCACTGGAAAAAAAACACACCAAATCTAATGCATATTTCATAAGGCGTGTGTCGTCACACACAGACACACACAAACACACACACAGACGGTCACGCCCTCATCTGAGATCACGAGGACGGCCCGCAAACACAACGCTGGTATTTGTTTTTATCAGCTGTGTGTGTGTGTGTGTGTGTTTGTACTGAAAGGTCTGGTAATAATTAAGATAAGGGCTGGAGGGGACGGTGAAGGGGGAGGAGAGGGAGGCTGACAGACATGCATCCCCTGGCTATATTTAGCTGAGCGAGGTATTCAGAGGCCGGTCGATTCTTCGTTGCTGCAAAGGTTCTCGGTTTTCCTCCTAGTGTTCATCTGACAACGGCTCTCAGATGTTTCAACAAAACTACATGCAGATTGTTCGCAAAACCAGGATGCGCTTCAAAGTTTTCAAAACAGCATTCACGGACCGGACCCACCCAGACCGGATGGCTACCAGCCCTGTTCAATCACATCATCACTTAGAGCATTTTCAAAGGCAGGGGGTTGGCTTGTAGGTCCCACTAGTAGCTCACTATGCCAAAATCTAAATAAATTTCAGAAGAGACAGGAAGGAAGAGGTTCCAAAGCTGTTTCTGTGGCTCTGGGACTCCTCAGATCCACAGTGAGACTCGAAACTGGAAACACTTGGATCAATAGTGAACCTTCCAGAAGTGCCCCACCTTCCAAAAGAAGAGGGGTCATCCAGGAAGTCACAAAAGATCCAAGGAAAACATCTGAGGAACTGCATGCCTCTTTCACCTCATCAAAGGTCAGAGGTCGTGGCTCCCCTATTCTACAGAATTTAGAGGGTGCTGAGGTGAAGGCCATTAAGGCTGGTCTGAAATTTGCTGCAACAATCCTTCTGAGCTCGTGAGTGGGAATGTAACCGTTTGTAGGACAGGGGTCCGGTCCCACGCACTGCAGCAGTTTTTAGGAAATAGGAAAGTTCATTTATGTTACTTGCATTTCATGTTTACTTGGATGGTTGATGTTATATTTAGTTGGACGATCTGATAGAGTTTTTGGGCCGGTAGTGATCCGGGTACATACAAAAATAGAGAATAGAAACCAGGAAGGATTCCAATACTTTGGAGTAGTACATGCTATATACTGTATTTACTGTCCGTTCTTGACAGTAGTAGGGATGGTGGTGGTATCGGTTCTGCTTAAATGACGTGCCTCGTCAAAACCATCAGATTGCGAGACTGATAGTGATACTATTACTACTCCAGCCGGGACTCCCTTTAAGGATCGACGACATAACGAGGAAACTGAGCTGCCCTGGCCGAGGTTTCCGCTCTCTGAGTGAATAATATATTGACCGAACTTTTATGGCGCCTATTTATTCTGACTGACCACTAAAAGGGTTTTGCAACACCCGCCAGCATTCACCCACTCACACATTCACAACGTAGTGACAGGAAGTAGAAGTAGAATGATTGACGACAGCGGTCGGAGATAGATGTGACGTCACACGCTGACGAGACGGACCGTCTGAGCAAAAGAAGAAATTTGTGGGTCTTTCTAGATGAATGGACTCTCAATGTTTCTGTTACATCATTCGTCTACATGCTTCTTCTTCTTCTTTATCTTTTGGACGCTCCCTTTTGGGGTCACCACAGAAATCATCTGTTTCCATCCATAGTACCCACCCGGTACCCTGCTGGCTGACCAGTGATGGTATTTGTTAACCTGACCCCCCTTCCGATCTGATTTGGAATCGGTTTTGTGTTCTGCTTAAATATCATAAATGAACTGGTGCTGGAGTACAAACTGAAATCAGAACCGGTTGAGACAAAGGAAACCAGCAGAGCGGATCAGGTGTGGTCGTAGCAGAGAAGCGACGGTTAGCCCATTTCACCTGCCCATAACCTGAAGCAAAACCTTTTTCACTATGTGCATGGGCCCCCCTTACCCTGGAAGTCCTGAAGGAGTGGACCTTCAGAGACCTGGTAGAGGTTAAAGTACTGATTTAATCTGTCTGTAGATTTACAGTGAATTGTTTTTGAATTATGTCTCGTGTAAACATAATTTTGCCTTCTTCTTTTTCAGTTTCACTCAAACTCCTTGATGGATTATAATTAAAGAGGTTCAGATGTGGGGCCTTGTTTACGGGACACATTATGTCGCTAAAGATGCATTCCTGGTGCATTCAGATCCACAGAAACACGCGGCGCCCTTTGACCTGCAGCAGGAGTGACATAGGCAGCAATGACATCTGCACACAAGAGGTCAGCAGGACACATTTGGACACGCATGACAGACACAGGTGTAAACGGCAAAGTGTCCCGCTGTCCTCTCTTTGATCCCATCGCCCAAACCGCATTTTAAAACCAAGTCTAAACAGGGTCTGAGATCTGGATGCTAACAGAGCTACAGCTAGCACCAGCTAGAGCAAACAAGAGAAAGATACAGATACTAAAAGTCCTGGTGAGAAATCAATGCCTATATCATTTACAGTGATGCTTTGTAACTTGATAAAAACGTTAGAGCTGAGTTACAGGAAGGATTCAAGGTTGACTGACAGATGTCTGACAGAGTTGTTTACGAAAGTAAAGGACGCTTGAACTGTCAACGTGCAGAGCAGGTGGCAACAACAACTGATGCCTGGGCTGAGTGGGACACTTATAGCACTTCTCTGCAGACTGGGTAATGTTTGTTTCATCATATCATTGTTATATATATATATATATGTTATGTTATATCATTTACATATTATATTTAACAGGTAAAACCCTTGTGGAGATTAAATAATCTCTATTCTGAGAGTATGCCGAGACAGCAGCGTATAATTTGTGACAGTTAAGTAGATATAGTACAATAAATACGTACACATCAAATCAAAATCAAACAAATCAAACATCAATCCAAAACTAAGTCCAGAATGTTTGCTGTGCGACTCTGAAAACAATCGTGTTAACCGAGAACAATGTTTCTCGCTCCCTAAAGATAGAGTGGATCTCGTCCCGATGAATGAGCCCCGACAGTTTTACGTCCGTCTGTTGATTATTCCTTGAAGAAGGAGCAGCTAGTCTAAAAGCTTTTTCACAGAGGCTGTCGTTTGTAAAATATGTTAAGGAGAGGACAAACCACGTTGCTTTTGTTTTTTTTTTACAGATGCGTTTACAAAGATTAAGAGGAAGCAGCAGAAGGAGGAATTTAAAAGAAAAAAAAACCCAACCAGTCCCAGAGTCCTCTGTTTACCGTTTGCTACCGTTTACCTGTCAGTGGTTTTAATGTTATGGTCCATGTCGTGGCGGCCCCATCATGAATTGTTAAAACCTGGGTGTTTATTATTTATTGGCCAATCATTCAAAAAGAAAATATCAACAAAAAAAACAATCTAGGCCAACACTGTCGTCCCCCCAAGGGAGGCTATATCCCCCAAAAGGCCCCAATCCCCTGCGTTCTACAAACAATCTCCTTGATTGAACACCTCAAATTAAATGAGAAGTTATGTCCAGAGTATTTTTCATCTCATACGCACTAAATCTGACCAATTGTTCGGAGGTTATGTCTTACAAAATGTGTTTTTTGTTAAAAATGCTCCCCCTAGTGAGTGGAAAATGAACTATTGGAGAGAAATACGATGAGACAGCTCTCCTCTCCTCGATCCAAATGCATGCGTGCAAACAAGCCTGGATGATCCCGGGGCCTCCGCCCGCTCTCGTAGGTGGAGTTGAGGAACCGTAGGTCGACACCATCAAAATCCCAACTGAAGCATTTCATTAAAAAGCCTTCGATCGATTTTGCAGAAATGTTTTCTACATTTTTCAGCTGCCCTGAGAGCGAAAGAAAACATTTTCAACAATCACCGCGAGACGATTGGACTGTTTTAAGCTTTTTTTTTGTGATCAGCACCAGAGAGGTTCTACTCATACTTTATTCTCACACTGGGTGACTCTGTTTCAAAACGTTGTGGGAATCGAAGAGGAATAATCGTTCTCGTGCAGCGAAGTCAGCGCCATCTCCAGCGTCTGAGTTATGAGCTTTCCACCTCGGGCCAGCGGCGTGTGAGAGCTGCAGGTATGACATGCTTGTAGGAAAGAAAAACAGACACATGTGGATTTAATGCGGCGCAGGCCTGGAGCCGGGACCTCCACGCAGCCGGGAGACATTGAAAACACACCTCGGGATGGAAAGCAGCGGCGCGCACACACATTCCTGCAGCCAGATATCTCAAGTATGTGCTGTGGGCGGACCTCAGCTCTTTACCTGCAGAGGCTGAGGGGCGTAATGACTTCAGCATGGGTTCAGTTTTCTGGAGCGCCGTTTAAGATCGGATTCGAACAGAAACTCTTTGGCCACATTTTGCTGCAAACAACGTTGAGAAAGCAGTTTTTTTTCTTTCTAAATGTCACTTTTTAATCACATTTACAGCAATATTTGTGAACTTTGTCATCTTTCCCTTCCTAGGAAATACATGTTAAATAAAATATATTAGTGTTGAATATAAATATAAATGTTAAAACCTAAATGTAAATGTTGCATCTAAATATTATATCTAAATCTAGATCAGTGTAAGTTTGCATATTAGCTAAATATTTACTTTGGTGCTAAACATTTACGTTGAACATTTAGATTTAGATTTAACATTAAGACATAGCATTTATATTTAACATTTAGATATAACAGTTAGATTTCAAATTAACATTAGACAGAACATTTATATTTACATTTAACATTTAGATTTCGAATTAAGCATTTCGATAAAAAATTTCGATTTCGATTCAACATTTTGGTTTAAAAAAAAGTGGCTTTAAACATTTATATTTGCACACGTTTCCAAAAAAGACGTCGATGTTTAAACTACATATTTGAAGATAAATGTAAAAACTTATCTCCAGCGGCTGTTTGATTTACTCTTATCATCTGAGCGTCTCCTCCTCCGCTGAAGATGGAACCAACCACGACACAGATAATGCTGAGAGGATGTCTGGACTATGACACTTGACATAACAGGAGAAAAATTCCTGCTTGAGTTGACATGTTGACAGGTAAACACCGTCCTGTTGATAATTTCGCTCCGGTAAAGTGGGTTGAAGCGGGACCACCTCTAACATCTCTGATCATTTTGCGGACATTTTCTGTATAACTCATGTAAATATTTTTCATTATACTTAAAAAAAACCTCTTATTTCCAAGTACACTTTAAGTTATAAGTACACGGATGATATTAATGTACTTCCAAGAGCCTCGTTAAAATACTTCCTGGCACTAAATCAGCCCACTTTTAGATTAAAAACAGTAGGCAGTAAGAATATATCCCCCAAAACTCCCCAATCCCCTACATTGTAACTCCCGAAATGATATGTCAAGTTGTTTTTTTGTAATATTTAACGTAAAATATGTAATATTATTTAAGAAAAACACAGTGTATAAAAGATAAATCTCCTGTAGTTGAGTCGTATGCTCCGGATTTGAACCAAATCGGACAAACCGTTGGGAAATTATGGCACGAGAACCTTTAGGAGATAAATGTCCCCTTAGTGGCAGAAATGTGTAACTGTCCTTTCCCAGAAATGAATCCAGTTCTTCCTCGCACTAAGATATGTTGGGCTATGAAATTTCCAGATGAGCCCTTAAATCCTTTTTCAGTTATGTCTGGTAAATATATGTTTTTCGTTTAAAAAAATAAAAAAATAAATAAAAGAGGAGCTCCCCCTGGTGACTAAAATATGAACTTTTAGAGGAAAAAAATCGCTTATACAAGATAAATCACATCGAGTTGATTCATATTCACTAAATCTGGACTAAAATGGACAGACGGTTGGGAAATTATGCCAAGAAAACCTTCGGAGATATCGCTCCCCCTAGTGGTGGAAATATGCAACGGCCTTCCTCAAAATGAATCCAGTTCTTCCTCGCACTAAGGACTATGTGAGTATACATTTTCAAAACGATCCATGAATTGTTTTTGAGTTATCACATTAACGACTCCATAATATCGCCGACTCATCAGGATATAATAATAATAATAATAATAATAATAATAATAATTTGTTAAAATATATCCATCATATTTGACCAACTAGTCGGATATTTTATCACCTGGAGAAAGTTGTTTTTATGAAAAACCCTGGGACTGCTTGTACAGCGCAGGGGGTTGGGGGGCTTCACATAGATGTAGTTGTGGTTATATATAAGGAGAGTGGAGATGAAGGTTTAACAGGATCTTTAAGAAGTTCTGGCGTTTTTCATGAAGTCACCTCTGGTTTCATTCTCCAGGTCTTCCTGTGGGAAACACCAGAACACAGAAATCCACATTCCTTTAAGTCGGACCTGATGTAGGTGTAAAGAGTCCTGCCGTTAGAAGTCAACAAACACACACACACACACACACACACACACATCAACACACACATGCTCATGCTCCCTTACACACACACACACACCCACAGAGACACACACATACTCACGCACGCTCACACTCAGACACACACACACGCATGCTCACACGCAAACTCACACACACTCACACTCAGACACACAGACATAAACACACATGCTCATGCTCACACACATGCTCACGCACGCTCACACTCAGACACACACACAAGCTCACACGCATACTCACACACACTAACGCATACTCACGCACACACGCACGTACTCACAGACACTCACACACACATACACTTACTCACACACATATTCATGAACACACACACACACAGGCACCACACACACATTCACAGACATACACGCACACACACATACACACTCACGCACAATCACTCACACACACACATTCACACACACACATTCTCACACACTCATGCTCACGCACACACATATGCTCCCTTACACACTCACACACACACACACCCACACTCACAAACACACACACAAACAGACTCACACACACACACACACACACACACACACACACACACACACACACACACACAAACACACACACACACACACACACACACACAGGGTGAAGACTTTCTCTGTCTGTCCAGCTGCAGACTATTAGTGTTTGTTCAGCCCACAGGAAGTCGGCCATCACTTCAGGCTGACAGGTACATGGAAGGATCGCGGCGGCTCTCTGCTCTCTTCAGACATCAGCGGCGTAATTCTTCACAGCGCCGGAATTTACTGTGATCATCTTGGCGATCAGCTGAGGGCAAACAGCCGCTTCACAAAGCGGTTTCAGGAGAATTGAGTCCAACTCAGAGGCAAGATTGATTATTTTCCAACCAGTTTTTATCCAGGTAGACTGCTGTGAAAAAAGAACCAAACCTTCTACTGGTTCTTTCTATTTCTATGATTATCATTATTATCATTGTTATATCATCTATTATCCATCACAAATCTAAACTGGACCTAAAACTACCTGAGTAAGTCAAAAACAAGTTAACAGAGAAATCACCAGTAGAACATCATCAACATCTGGTCCATCTTCATCTGGTCCATCTTCATCTGGTCCATCTTCATCTGGTCCATCTTCATCTACAGCCGGACTCTTGTGATGACTGGAGATCAGTCTCTGACATCACTAAGGGGGAATCCAGCATCTCAATAGGGTTCAGGTCCAGACTTTGGACTAGACCACTCCAGAACTTAAGTCTTATCCCTTTTTTAGACATTCAGAGATGGACTTACTCTTACTCTTCATCTCATAGACCGATGACCTGACATTCTCCTTCAGAAGTTTATCGTCCTGGTCCTGAAGCAGCAAAGCATCTCCAGAACCTCCCACTGCCGCCTCCATGAGTGAAAGTAGGTCTGATGTTCTCTCTGTGGAACGACGTGTCTGGTTCTTCTTCACACAGCTGGAGGTCATCGAGGTGTGTCGTGACAAATCAGACGAGCCCTAAGGTTCTTCTGGGTCAGCGGTGATCTTCTCCACCATCCATGATCTCACTTTTACCCTGTATCTACGGAACAGGGACCACCGAAAAGATCTTCCTGTTCAAGTTAATCGTGAAGACGCCGGTTTTCATAAATAACATAATAAGTGGAGAAAAGTAAAAAAAAAAAACACTGTGTGTTTATTTTGTTCCTCTTATGACCATTTTAGTTCTGAGATCTGGCAAAGCGTCGCGTGAGATACACACAAACCCCCCCCAAGAGGGGGTCCGATACTTTTCAAGCGCACAATCGAGGCCATTGATTCAGCAGAAAGTGTCACGAGACTGAAAACATGAGTTCTCCTGGAGTGGGCCGACGTGTGTGATATCACATGCTCCAAAGAAAATACAGCATCGCCGAAGAAGGAGGCATCGGCTGAAACGGAGACGTGGTTAAAGTCGGGAGGCCGGAGGGAGATCGAAGAAGACCCCAGAGGCCTTCTCCCTGGTCCTGAAGTTTCGCGCTTCGGTCCGGACGCAGATGTTCCGTCGACGACTGGAGGGGTTTTCGGATATGCGTATCAATCAGGATGATTGATCTCAGAGATTCTTCTCATTTTCCCAGTGCAAGTGATGATGATGATTGGATAAGAACATTTTAGAACTAACGACACCACTGTTCCGGAACGATTGTTTTACATGATAATCAAAATAATATAAAAAAAAAAAAAGGTCCAGAACTCCATATCCTACCTTAAAAATCAACAGCATAAGAAAAGCAATCACTCGATCCAGGTGATGAAGATGGAGCTCATGGAACCATCTTCCTCTGGAGGTTAAACAGCTCTGTAACTGTTACTGGTATTTCCCAATACTGCTGACTGCATAGAAAAAGTTAGGTGGAGTCAATGTGAACTAATTGAGATTATTAATGAGTCCAATCAAATTTGAGGAGTTCAATCAGAGGGATTGCTCGTACAATGCAGAGATTGGGGGGCTTTTTAGGGATTTACCCTGGTTGCCGGGGACGACAGCGTTGGACTAGTTACGTTTTTTTTTTAAGCTGGCAGTGGTTGTAATGTTTTGACGGATTCGTGTATATATTAGAGATAGCAATGCTATTTAAAAAGAGAAATGTAGAGAAATCCAAGAACAGCATCAGATATTTTGACTTCTTTTATCTTTAGGGCGGAGTCTCTTTGGGGCGAAGCAGGGCGTCACATGACCCGATATGAAGGCGACCACTCTTCTCCGTTCTGGAGCTAAATCAGTGGAATCATGACCCTCTTTGACGTAAAAACGTTTGTTTCTCCTTTGACTCTCCCTCTGATAATGTGGGATACGGTGGTTTGGTCCGTTCTTCATGGGAAGCATTGGTTCTTTTTGGGGTTAGATAATTCAGATTTGTGACTCATCGGCCGTGTCGGCGTTTGTTTGTCAGGGAGCTGGAGGATGCCGTCCTGTCCATAATTGAATCATACTAAATGATGTCATTATATCACGTGTTACACGATGCATTAATAATTCGTCTTGTAAAAGGTGGATCTGAAGGTTTTATTTGGTGACAGGCCCGAAACATTCAAACCTAAATGTCTCAAATTTTTAAGCCGATTAAATCAACAAGGGTGAATAAAGCGCTGGGAGACATTAGTCAGAGTAAGGACAACTGGTGAACCGAGGGAGGGGTCAAGAGGTCAAACAGACGACTT
Source organism: Lophius piscatorius (assembly GCA_009660295.1). Classification (NCBI taxonomy): domain Eukaryota; kingdom Metazoa; phylum Chordata; class Actinopteri; order Lophiiformes; family Lophiidae; genus Lophius; species Lophius piscatorius. The sequence goes on along the minus strand of VRLP01005940.1, from coordinate 9,042 downwards.
TGACACGATGCATCACAGAGCTTGTTAGCTTAGACAATATTAGCCAGGTGGTTTTAATGTTATGGCTGATTAGCTTTTGTCGCATACTTGATTCAGACTTTTAAAAACTGCGGACGGACGCACGATGGCGCTGACGTGTTCTGTGGTGATAAATTCTGTCACCCTCTGCTGTGGCGGCTATGAAATGACATTAAATGTTGCCTCACCGGAGCGAAGATGAGGCGACAGAGATCAGAGAGAGAAGAAATATGTAACATATTTCTATACGCAGGGAAAGAAATACTCGATTCACGCTGGCTCGACGTCTTCCAGCCCCCTTGGAAACATCTGACACCGCAGACGGCTGAGAGAAACAGCTGCCCGCCTCACCCTCGCCATCACATCCCTCCTCAGGAGGTCTCGGCTGTCTCTCTGGATTAGCCCGCCTGTAAACGCACACGCCGTCACTGACGAAGACGAGGGCTGCGCACCGCATTTGACGATGCTAATGAGAAACCGCAGCGTTCCCGCGAATGACCTCGTTAACGACCAGAATGGGTCTGACTGACCTCGATTCTTTCTGACGTTCCTGAGCCGTGAGGTGCGCCCTCACCTGAATCAAAGCAGATTCTAAATGTGTTGCTACTGATGCAGCAGGAGGAGGGAAGGGTTCCATCCCTGAGATTATACGATCTTCTTGCAGGAAGATCACATAACATCTATTCCCATACGCTTCCTCTTGTCTCGTATTACATTACCGAGGAGCGTCTGTGGAGGTTTGAAGGCGGGCAGAGGCTGAAGGTGAGCAACATCCTGGTCAGCGACGGGACTCGTCTCTGACTGATGACACGGCCGTCAGAATCAGACGCGAGGGTGAGCGGGGGGATGAGAGGCGTCCCTCAGGGAAGCTTCGCTTCTTCATGATTATGTGCTTTGATGAAAGCAACAGGAAGCTCTCGAACGTCCACTTCAGGGACCTTCAGGGGAAACGGTTTCAGCGGATACAAAAAGAAGTATTTTTTTATTTGACTGAACGAGGCCTATGATGGGCGTGTCCCTGAAAATACCCCCGAATCCCTTTTATGCCCCAACAAGAGAGTCTTTGGTGAAAAAAAATGCCCCTCCTTGTAAACGTGAGAGTAAACGTGATATTTACAGGATATATCTCCTCGAGTCGATTCATATGCACAAAATCTGGACGGTTAGGAAGTAATGTTCGGGAAAAAGATTCATTCTACTGAGTAAAATCTGAATTATTAGAGTGAAATATGTGCGAGGTAGATCCGCTCGAGTCAAATTTGAATTTAATTGGACAAAACAGGCCCGAAAATCTTTGGATATTCTTCCTTGTAAGGAGTTCTATGTGGGTACGCAATTTGAAAATGATCCATGAATTGGTTTTCGAGTTATCGCGTTAACACGAAAGATTTGGGGGGTTGTCTTGCTTCCTTTTTTTTTAACCGTGGCCTTGAATCTTCAGATACGTGTGCGCTTCCTTTGTCTCCGGGTCTTTTAAAGTCGTTGCCATTTTCACTCCACCTCCAGTTCCTTCAGAGGCTGTAGGGCGACAACAGCCGCCGTTTCATTAATAATGCCAGTGTGAGACGAGCCCCTAAAAGCCCCCAAAGTGCAATTACCTGCAAATTAAATATGCTGTCCTGCTATTATCACAACCGTTTCCTTCTGCCTCGCTGGATCTCCATTTATAATTTAATCCTTTATGCACTTCCCCTGTTTCTAGGTGTAGCCGGCGCTCCTGGCAAGGTAGGCAGGAGCCGTCCTGCGGGCACCGAGGTGATGGGCTGCCCGTGTTCGAGGTCAATTACCCATTAAAGGGATTGTTCCTGTAGTCTTGTTTACATGTGGGTCAAGACTGCAGCTGCTGGGCGATCGAACCAAGAGAGAGAGGGGAAGGAAGTCCAGTTTTCTCGTATACAAACGTTTTTAATGGAGCATGTTTTTTACTCAATGTAACGTTTCCTCAAGGTAGTTATACCGCCCCGACCAGATGTGTATTAGTTTCCCCGCCAAGTCCGCGTCTGCTGCCGCTAATCCTTCACGCTAACGCGATAACTCAGAAACTGTTTCTTGGATCTTTTTCAAACTTCCAGACAAACAGACTCAAAAATAGCTTCTATGCCCGGACCATCAGAACTCCGAACTCCTCTCACACGTAAACAGTAAGTCATATTGTCTTTAATGTTCTATGTGCAATAACTCCATCATGATACGCAATTATCATTAGCAAACCGGCGCTTTTCATTATTAGCTTTCAAAATGATTTATTGTAGTCTGAGAAGTAGAGCTCCAGATTTCCTCGTACCACTGTTTGCATAATAACAACAAAGGCTTGAACTTGAATGTTGTGCCATCATAGACCTTAGTGTGAGGAAAAACTGGATTGATTTTGGGAAAGGGCCGTCGCTTATTTCCGACAATAAAGGGAGCTTTATTTCCAGAAGTTTGTGGGCCATAATCGATCAACCATTGCACTTTATTTGACTTTCATTACTCTCAATTAATGTCTGAGTTATTGCCAGCCTCTAAATACTCACTGCTCTTTCCACTTCAGCATCTCTGTTCAGCCCACTGAGCCCCCGGCCCCAGCCCTAATGAAACATCAAAGGAATCAAATAAACAAAGGAAGCAAAAGCCACTGTGTGACATCACTACTCCAAATTGCTTTTTTATTTTTATTTTAAATCTGGGTAAAAATCTATATCAGTCTTACATTTTTTCCGTAATGTCGTTCACAAACAAACAAACAAACAAACAAACAAACAAACAAACAAACAAAAACACAGAGAAACAAACAGACCAAAGTACAGAAGTAAAAACATAACCTCTTTCCTTGACAGAGTTCAAAAGAATTCCATGAAAGTGTAGGGGTCAGTCAGCTGAAGCAATGTAAGTTGCAACATAGAACTTCACCACTAGAGGTCACTCAATTTTACGTACTGCCCCTTTAAGTAAAAGAAATTGGACACAGTCTTTTTGTGTTTTTACAGACAGGAACAGTTATTTTTTTGCATATGATTGATGTGATTTACAGTCTGCGTTCTTTATTTAATATTTAATATTTATTTTTATTGAATTCCGTAGAGGAGGTTTCTATGAGTATTTGTACACAACATTCCGCTGGAGTACCTCAGAGAGAAGAGACGGCGTCCTCCTACTGTCGAATAAGACCTGACAAATGAAAGGCTGAAGCTGGGAGGAGCAGAGGAGGTGGAGGAAGACAGGCTAGAGGAGAGAAAAGAAGAGTTCTGAATATTAAACATGGCTTTTATCACTTTGCACTCGACGCCCACCTGAGAGAAAAGATGCTCCTCCCACTGACTGTGTCAGAGGGAATATTGTGGCGAGTGGATGAAACTCCGGGAGGCGGTTTGATCTCGACAAAGTGCAAAAACTGTCAAAACAGTGAGGAGCAGGGAGTCGATGGTTCCTGCTGATCTGAGGACGATGACAGGGTGAGGCTGAGGGGGAGGGCGGGTTCTTTTGGTTCCGCAAGTACGATGATGATTGGCGGGTTGAAATTCACAAGTGTGTGTTTGTGTGTGTTCAGGTGGCGTGTGTCTGTTTTTACAGAGGGAAATATTCTAGCTGATATCCTTCTGTTCCATTCTGAGGTTCAGACTCATCACAGAACCACGCCTCCTCCTGCCTCGGTACCAATTCTCCTAACTTAGGTCCAACAGGAGGAAACAGTCAATTCAATGGCCTGCAAGCACATTTTAGAATACGTCATCAGGTTTAAGGTTTATAATTCTGACTCCTTTTTCTGTCAGAACCAGCATTAAAAGCAGCAATTTTTGATCCGGCAGCTCTTCTGTGGAAACACAGGCTGATCTTCCGCACCAATAACTGTCGCCAGGTGTCTGTCTTTGATCCCTGATCTGAAGGGAGACCCCGCAAGTCCTATATTTCTGGAGATAATCTGCAAAGTGACTTATCCTGGTTCCAACTCGTCGACTTGAGGGCAAAAATGTTCCTGATATATCCCCCCTACTGACAGTATTCCCCTGTTTTGTTGTTATAATGTTATGGCTGAGTGACAGAAATGCAACCTGAGATCCTTTTGTAAGTCACTATGGGCCTTTCCTTGGTCAAAAAAAGATGAAGGTGACTGGTTCTTCTATTTTTTTCTATATTTACCTTTCTATTAAAGCATTCGTAACTTTTTTCAGTTACATTGGTCATTTTTTTTGCCGTTTTGTATATGTTTCTTGTATATAGTCTAGCTGTCTGTCTGCCTCTCCATCTATCCATCTATCCATCTATATATATATATATATATATATATATATGAGCACAAACCAGAATGTTCTAAACTGGAGGTTTTGTCATATAGTGATGGATCTGGCACACACTCCATACAGGTTATGAACCATTTGTTACGGATGGACGATCTTCTACGGCTGGATTTCCTAACGATGACCTTTGACCTACATGTGTTTACACACACACACACAAAAAAAGGAGATAATCCACTTATCAAGAGGAATAAAACCAAAATGTATTTCATCACGTAGTTAACGGTGATGCTGCTGGCTAACGCGGTGCACGATGAATGAACGTCACGAGGTGGGGATTTCTGCAGTTCCTCTCCGTCTATAATAAGGTGGAGTTTTTCTTCAACCCTTTTTTCCTCCTCGTCCTCTGGTTAGAAATGAAATCACGGCTAGCAGCAAGTCTGACTTTCATCTCCAATAATATCAACAGCAGGAGTGAGTCACGGGGACGTCTCGGCAATGACCTACACTGCTGCGCCCAGACAGCTACGCTACCCATCCCATCATGCACTGGGGTCTGAGGCAGGGTGAGGTCATCCCTGCAGAGGATGAAGGATATCATGTTACTCTGAAGAGTCCTGTGATAAAAAACATAATAGGTTGGTATTAAAACACAAAGACACCTTGTGCAAAAAACATCGGTCTATCGGGGAAATGGTAGCTGAATTACAGGCGCCGTAGATCACTCAGCGAATCAGCAGTAAAGCTTTCAGGGCGGTCAGGCCTGGAGAGTCATAATTCCTCTGCAGTAGCGCCGCCTGACATACACCTCCACTTATATGCGTAGAAATATCTTAGGTGTGTGTACATAGCATGTGCGTATAGATGCATGTGTGTGTAGATTGTGCGAGGTATACAAAACCAGCGGAGATTATTTCATATTTCATGTTCCCCTTGGATCTGCCTGCTGGAAGGAGGGAGATACTCCAGCGCCATGACATCTCATGGGATGGCGTGTAAATATCACGCCACTGTCATTTGATCCATTTTAGGCCTTTGTCAGTGTTTGAATTTTATCGATATAATACCAGCAGGATGCGACAAATTCTTCTGTTGCGTAAGATCCACTTGGTTTATGTCTATGTGAGACAAACAAGGCTATGGAAAAATGATTTCTTTGCATATTTTACTTCTTTGGAGCAATTATTAATTTTAAATCTCAAACACATTTTTCCCTAAAATGACATATCTTATGGCCAGGCATGTGTTTGAACTGTAAAAAGAAGTCATCCGTTTTGGTAAAGCATGTTGTATAGAATTTATTTTTTGACCCTAATAAGATTGGATTAGCATTAATGTGCAAAAAAAAAAAAAAAAAACCCTTACAGAATAGGATTTATCACAGTTAATAGTAATAATAATAATAATAATACATTTTATTTATAACGCACTTTATGTTCGGATCAAATCTCAAAGTGAAGGTAAAAGCAGATAAAAGCATTAATTAAAAAATAAAAAATAAAATATATATATATATATATATAATAATAATTATGCAAAAATATGACCAAATAGCAGCAATGCTTTAAAAGTCTCTGTCGTCTGTGGAGCCCTGAGATGAAAAAAAAAATTATAATAATAATGTAAAAATATGACCAAAAAGCCGCAATGTTAATCAAAAGTTATAAATTCTGCTACAAAGGAAAGTTTTAAGTTCTTTTTTAAAAGTCTCAGTCGTCTGTGGAGCCCTCAGATGGTCAGGGAGGGCATTCCACAGACGAGGGGCAGCGCAGGTTAATCCCTCAACGGGGGACCACTTTGATCTGTAGCGTCCCCCATGGCTTCATCCTTGGCCCGTTATACTTTAGTATATCAATGCTACCACTCAGTCATATTATAAACAGGTTCAGTCACTTTTTTTCAATAAAAAGTATTCTGCTCAACAGAACAGTTGAGAATGACATTAAAGGGTTTAGAGAAAAAAAAATTACAGTTTAAAATGTCTTTATTTGCATTATATATGTGCAATAAGTACAGAATGATATGTATATAAATAACATTTATACAACATTTCATACAGTATATTAAAAATATGAACTATAGTAGTTTGTGCATATTGGTCCCCTAGTGGTCATAGGTGGTATTAAGCAGCCAAAGTCCCTCTCTGGGGTTAAAATGCCCAGAAAAATCTTTTTGGTCCATCCAGTTGGACCAAATGGAGAGTCCTACTGGTCCCGAACAAAAACTTTGTAGAATAACATGAACTTTTCTATCTATATTTTCTATCAGATTGGATGCCCCAGTTAAATTCCCTGTTTGTCTTGTTTCTTGACGTTACTGTAATATAATGATATAGAGCCTTTTTTATCTAAAAGAAAAAAAATCCACGAGGATAAAAATTATGGTATTATTTGTGTTTAATCACAGATTATTCCCACATATTAACAGATACAATATGACTGACGCCTCACATGACCATAAATAACACGGTTATGCAAATACACCTGATGAGAGCTGGTTTAACTTTATTCTGTGAATGAAACTCGGGCGAGGCTTAACTCAAAATAACCAATTCTCTCAATCTGAAGATTAACTAAGATGTTAATAATGACTTGATATTAAAGAAAAAAATCAACACCAACAAATAAACATTTTAAGTACATTTGAAACAGGTATGAGACAAATAAAAATAAAAAAGTTGACAGAATGAACTCTAATTAAATATGTCACATGAGTAATGTTAAGTAAAAGCATTTAAATACATCGATATTTTTCTGTTCTGTTCACCACTGACTCGGTCCTGCAATCGTACATTTCATTTTTTCTCCACGCCAGCGACTGGAGGTTATTTGATGAACCGGGATTGATAAACATTAATCGTACAGTTTTCAAGTAGAGGTAAATATGAAAGCTTTGGGGAGAAGGTGGGGAGGAGGTTTTTCTTTCACGGGGAGTTAGCAGACCTTAATCATGTGACGTCCATGAGTTTGAAGGTGCCGTGCTGCAACAAATGAGGTCAGCCTCCAGGTATGGACATAAACAGCAGGCAGCGCCTCAGGACCAACACACACACACATCTACACACTCACATACACACTCATCCACACTAACACACACACACGCACACACAGACACACACGTACACACAGACATACCCATACCCATACACACTCATCCACACTAACACACGCACGCACAAAAAACAGACACGTAGACACACACACACAAACAGACAACCACACACACAGAAACACATACACATACACAGACATAAACACACACACACACACATGCACACAAACACACATACACATTCACACACATACAGACACACACACACGTTCGTACACACATACACATTCACATACACACACACACATACACATTCACTTACACACACACATACACATTCACATTTATATACACACAAACTCACACACACATTCACATACACACATCCACACTAACACACACACACACGTACACAAACACACACAAACAGACAACCACACACACACACACACACACACACACACACACACACACACACACACACACACACGCTGTCTGCTCTCAGCAGCGATGAAGTGATGTAAAATGACATCAGTCGCTCCTGTTTCTTCATGTGAGTCATTACGCTGACCGGCAGAGGTTCTCCATCATCCCTGCTGGGACTCTGCAAACGGACCAGACTATCACGGCACACATCACCTGAACCCGACCTGGGTCTATTGATCAGCGGCCTGATGTGAAGACGCTGATGGTCACTGGACAGGAAATGAATATTGTGCAAGAGAGAGGCGGGTGTTTGTGTGTGTGGATGGCGTCCTGCAGCGTTTGTCTGCGTTTCTTCAACAGTGAGAAGAACAGGCAGAAAAACCAGCTGACGGATCAGCCCAGATTTGTTCCAGCGATGAAAGCAGGAGACATGGACTCAAATCTCCACCTGGTGTTTATTGCTGTCACCAGTCAGATGTAATAAAAAACATACAAATATAAATACAGTACAGAAAGGTCAAAATATATCAAAAGACCCTGAGGCGGAACAACTTCCAGCACAAAGCAGGAAGAACTTCTTCTTCTGCTGCATGATGGAGACGTTCTGCTGCAGAGTCTGCTGCTCCAGCTGCACCACAGCAGAAAGACCTGCAGCTGAAACACCTCCGTGGATCTTCACCCATAACAAACCTGAGGGACACACACCTCCATCGTCTCCATCATTAAAGACCACACACGCCCTGGACACCACACACATACACAGAGACACACAAACACACATATAGAGCCACAAACAAACACACACATTAAGACAAACACACACATAAAGACAGGCACAAACACAAATGTAAAGATACACGTATGTAAAGACACACACATGCATAAAAACACACACATATAGACCCACACAAACACACATGTAAAGACACACACATGTACAGACACACACACACGTAAAGACACATACACATATAGACCCACACACAAACACACATGTAAAGATACACAACCGTTAAGACACACACACACGTAAAGACACATACACACGTAAAGACACACACACACGTAAAGACACATACACATATAGACCCACACACAAACACACATGTAAAGACACATACACACGTAAAGACACACACACACGTAAAGACACATACACACGTAAAGACACATACACACACGTAAAGACACATACACACGTAAAGACACACACACACGTAAAGACACATACACATATAGACCCACACACAAACACACATGTAAAGATACACAACCGTTAAGACACACACACACACGTAAAGACACATACACACGTAAAGACACATACACA
>VRLP01005939.1:0-32381 GCA_009660295.1 Lophius piscatorius | reverse complement strand
AGCAGAACAGAAGGCCCGATCACCCATGGTGCTAAGCTTAGTCCGGGGAAGGAGGAGGCGGTATGAGTGGGAAGAACGGAGGGATCGTGTCGAGGTCAGTGGGGTGAGTAGTTCTTTTAAGTAGGGGGGTGCGTGTAGTGTTCACTTTCGCTTATAACCCGCTCTTCAAATGAGAGATAAAGGCTGCCAGGTGCAGTGTGAATGTTAACTTCCTCAAAACAATGTGGATAAATAATTAGTGCTTGGTCTGTTAGCTTAATTCTAACGTATAATGGGAATTGCCATATCCATGCTAACATAATTAGCATTGACGCCGTACCATAATCAAAAAATAAACGAGTATGTACAAATAAACTACTTCACTTAACATTTATTTGTCAGAATTACTTAAAAAAGTTTGTTAATGAGATGCTTAGTTCTAACATAACACAAATTAGTTAATGTAAAAAAGATATTGTTCAGAGATGTTAATTATGAGTGGCTATTCACAGAAAACCCTAGCTTTTTGTTGATGTTTTGTTCTGTAGGATGTAAAACATTCAGAGTTTAATACTTCCAGAGCACTGAATATAACACCTAACAGAACCATGTAAATAAAATGTCATGAAACATAAATATAGATGGTTATATTCATATTTTAAAGGTAGTCAGGGGTCTTTAACGTTAACCGATAAGACATTTTTTTTATCCAAACATGAAAAATGTGTCACTTTACATTGGAAAAACAGGTCTTTGTTCTTTTTTTATTATTATTATTGCTGTAATGTCTTTAAAATTTCAGCAATAAAATTGTCAAAATATTTCAAAATTGCTTTATTAGTTTTTCTTTCGAAATGTAACCACTTTTGTTAAATTGGTACATAATATCGTCTGAAATCGATCGCAGGCCCCTGAATTGAATCTGATTTTAATCTTATCGTGGCAGACTTTTTGATATCAGCATAAAATCGTATCGTTGTCAAAAGAATCGATAAAATATTGTACCATGATGGAACTGGTGATTTACACCCCTAGTGATATACTAATATACGTATTATATACAAATATATGACAATTTAATACACTACAATACTATATTAATATGACATTTACCACATGTCAAGCCAATTTTATTACTGTAGCGCCGAATCACAACAAATGTTATCTCAAGGCACTTCCCAAAAAGAACAGGTCTAAGTTGTAATCTTTATTCTACAGAGACACAAAAATTCCCGTATGCTCAAGCACTGGCAGTAGTGGTGAGTAAAAACTGCCCTTTAACAGACAGAACCTCGAGCAGATCCCACCTCAGGGTGGCAGGCCCTCTGCCTTGATATTTCTTTGTGTCGGTCGGTTCTATTCTGTTTTATATTTGGTTGTTTCACAGTGTGAATGCATATGCAATGCATCTGTGGCCTGGATGGGAATGTTTGAACAGGAAAACTTGTGTGAAGCTTCATTTCTCCTCTGTTTGTTACTCACTCTCTCCGTGTTGATCAATAATGTGAGGGAGGGCTGGTTGAGAGTGAGACAGTCGTCATGACCATGAGATAACAGATTTTATCCTCCACAGAATGTGTTTGTAGAGTGCACTAAACTAGTGTTGGATTTTTCTGAGACTTGCATCAGTTATTTCAAAGCCACCAACACACACTGCTGTATTGGTGCTTTGTATTTCCAGCATTGAATTCACTCGGCTCAGTAATTTAGCAAAAAACAATAAAATATTATTACAAGTATACTTTTTATTATAGACAGCATGACTTTGTGAAATTAATTTTTTGCGTTTGAACCATCCTGAAGATCAGTGGACAGCCCCTCCGAAGCTCAGATTGAGTTTCAGGGTCTCGCTCAAGGACCGTACAGCATGTAGCATGAAGGGTCAGTCCAAAGATTGAGCTACTGAATTTGTGTTTTTCTTCTTGTGTCTTCTCCTGGAACCCTGACTTCATCCCACAGTCCAAGAACATGCAATAGAGGGGAATTGGAGACTCTAAATTGACCATGGGTGTTGTGTGAATGTATTGGCCCTGTAATAAACTGGTGGCCTACCCAGGGTGTACTTTGCCTCTTGTAGTGTTTCCTCTAGGATTTTGTTCAGCAGCGGGGGCAGGCCAATACAACCCAAAGCGCCACCAATAAAACCCACCCCCTATCCCCCACCTGACCCTGGAAAAACATCAAGAATGTGTGGTGCATGCGTATTAAACCTGCAGTAGTAATGAGGATAAAGACTGCAGCCTGGTTCAGAGAACTCCCTGTTTTCACAACCATTTATTACTCATATTTACAACCAATATTTAAGCCGGGCGCTGACTGTTTCGATTTGAGCAAGGAGAATTTGCACAGCGTCTGAGTTGCCATGGTGACACGACGCGTTGTGATAATAAAATAAATAATAATAACAATAACAAAATCGATCAGCCAAGCTGTCCAAAGCGGTTTAGACACATAAGAGGTCAGATACGCCTACAACTTTCGAAAAAAAAGACGAAATTTCGGCACACAGGCTGGCAAAAACAATCAAGACCACTCGTTTTTGTCTTATGACGATGTTACTAATAAACAAACTATTTTCTGCCTCGGAGCTTTCAAGCAAAACTTTATTGACATTAATGAATACCGACAACAGGCTGCAGAAGCCTGACACGTTGTAGTGTCACAGTGTGACCACTCGTGTCTTGCGGGAGGATTCTGATCGTACAGTGTAAGCACACCAATCATCAGCTTCCGCAAACTGTTGTTTCGTAGAGTGTGAGTTGAAATTAAACAACCACAACCCTAAAGTCGTATAGTGTAAGCCCAGCTTTAATCGTCTCTCTCCCTGCCTCTCCTCAGGTGCGTGGCTCCCGGATTCTAGAGCCACGCATGTGATGTGTCCTCACTGTCGTGTCAAAATAAAAGCCCTCATATAGTCGTGTAATTGCAACCACATAACATTTTTAAAAATTCTGACGCAGCTGCAGTAAAAATTTAGTAGTAGCACGGCGCTGCTTTCAAAGATCTTAACATTCAGTTTACATAATTAAAATTTGTTATATACATGAGAAATTAAAAAGTGCCATCTTCTGTCTGTGTTTAACATGCACTAAAGGTTTAACTCCCACACCACTAACACGCGGCCCAGTTGAATATTTCTGTCCAAACCCGACCATGTCCGAGGGACTACTGACTGAGCCCGGTTCAAACCCAGCAGACTTTCTGTTTCATGTCCGAACGCGACACAGTTAACATGTTAATCATGTTGGCAGAGTAAAAAACTGGAAAAGGGTCTGTCTTGAGCTCTATGCCTTTAACCTGGTGTTCTTAACACAATTAACCCAAACATTACACACTGTCATCAGAAGTTAGAAATATTCTCAACGGAAGTCTTACCATTGACAAACTGCTTCGTTAGACTATACATGCAGAACTAAAACAAAATCCCTCCAAACTATCGGTTTCCCTGTATGATTTTCCAAAGACGTGTTTTGTCTTTAAGTCCTTCCTGGCTTACGTTGGGCTACTACATGGGGATTTACTGCTAGAAAAGTAACAGATAGCTCATGCTGTGTTCAGGTGCTCATTGAAATGTCACGTCAAAATTACCTAAAGGACTACAACTAAAGGACTTAAAACTTTCCTTTTTAGCAGAACCTATAACTTTAATTAACATTGCTGCTTTTTGGTCGGGTTTTTATATAGTTATTTTATTTTTTATTAATGCTTTTATCTGCTTTTACTTTGAAGCACTTTGAGATTTGATTCAAATGTAAAGTGCATTATAAATTAAATGTATCATTATTATTACCTCACAGAGACACGAACAGTAGTGTTCCATTAATTTAATTGTATTGTTACACTGGGTTTTCAATACGATACCTTGAAAGTATCATGTTAAATTAGCTATCTTGACCGCACACCCCTTGGCTATCCCTGACGTGACAGAGCCCGACTTGTTCGCAAACACAATTTTTAAATATCTAATCGTATTCTGTTTTTTTTAGTCCAAACTCGACCCGGCCTGTCAGAGTCCGACGAGCCCCGCCGGGCTTCGGCTAGGTATCTGCACTCCTCAACCTCCATGTTGTTACGAATGAAAGAGTTTAGAAGCCTTCGTGAAACAAAGTGGTTAAAAAAAAAAATTTGACATAAAAAAGGAGTTTAGGAGTGATGAGAAATTACCATTCCTGTTTCTGCTTGTGCTACCTGATGTTAGCAATTTTGCATTTAGTAAGGCACTTAGATTAGGAAACCTAAACCTAATTTTAGCAATCAGGAACATCCATAATCCCCCAGGGCACAGATAAAAAAATACCCATAAGGTAATGCTATTAAAATCCCAGAACTTGCATGTCATAACGTAAACTGCGGCTAAGCTAATACGTTTTTTCATTTTATAAAGTTAAGTGCTGGAGAATCACCATACTTCAGAAATGAGATTGTAAATACATCTGAATAGAGATCGTAATCTTTTAGAATTAATCGCCCAGCCCGACAATGTGTCATGAGTTACAGGATTGGGTGTGGCAGAATGACACTACAGCAACTGCTAGTAGTTTGGCCACGTTCAAGACAAAAATTTGCACGTGTTTGATTTTAAGGTGTACAATTAAGTATCTTAGAGCCATGACCTAACCTCAACGGGTAGTTTGGTATGTTGACTTTAATCTCTAATCCTAGATGTATTTTTCACCATCTTCAAGCAATGTACTTGAACAAAATCTTCTTATATAATGTTCTCACACATCTTGATCAGTACAATCTTAACACCTTAATGATGAAAATCTATGAAAGGCTTTTTCAAAGCTCTAAAACCAAGGTCATGCAGGTGCAACTAATTTTAGTCAAGCACCATACAACAGGATTTTGTTTTATATTGTTTTGTTGAGTTGCACCCCCGTATGTCATTTTCAAGTCCAATCACAGATTTTGATTAAGTATGACTGGCCAATACCGTATTTTCGGTGATTTCTGTTGTTTTTCTTTACAGTTTTAAATCATAATAAATAATGTATTTTAAGTGCTCTTATTTATACCCTTATGTTGGAAAGATTGCAGTGGAAGTAACAAGGCTGGTCGACGTTATGTTATTGTCTGTATTCTGACTTGTTGAAATTAATGTACCCTCCTTCCTTCCTTTTGTGCATTTCTTAACCAAATGTATTACATTTCAAAGTGAAAAAAAAACTTTGTAAGCCTCTTTCAGACCATTATATGTTATATGACGGCTATGAGCGCCCACTGGCTTAAGCCTCTCTACTGACATTAGCTTTTAACTTGGTGTGTTCCTGGGGTGATTAAATTTGAAGTGTGTGACAAGGTTTGTTGTGCTGAACGCTTTTGTTTTTTTTCCGCTGGAGCTCATTTTATCCTTAAGTTTTAAAACCATAAATAACCATATTGATACATACATTCTGTGGGCTTGTTGCTGGCTCTGGGCTCCCACTAGCTTCAGATGCTCTGCTAATTTGAGCTTCTAACTTTCTATGTTCCTCGGTGTGATTAAATTTGAAGTGAGTGATTAAGTTAGCTGTGCTGTGCTGAACGTTTTCAGGATTTTTCCACAACAGCTTATTTTCACCTTTCTCGTACGGAATCAGCTGAGTGAGACTGCTCGGCCAATTGCTGATTTCATCAGACAAAGCCTCCTGGTGCCGATGTATCGGTGCACCTCTAATTGTTATAACTCTTGTCCAAGGGTCCCGACTTGCAGACATTCACATGTGAATTTGCAGTTACAGTGATAGCTTTGAAAACCCATAATAGGGGTACTTTCGCAATAGCTGCCCACATTTAAGGCCAAGTGTTTACCGATACACAGGATGACTGGCTTGATTTTTCAAGGTGACTCTGTCTGTGTTTTCGCATTGGAGAAGTAGAGGCTAACAACGGCCTTTAGTAGAATAGCTATCAGTTAATCACAACTTCACCAGTGTGTGTGTTCCAGAAACATTCTAGCCAAGAAGTATTTTTTGACTTTGTGTGAGGTTAAGCATTCTGCAAGTCTCCCTTTACTCCTGTTCGCCTGTTTACAGGTTTTGTGTAGAACAATAAATTATATAGTTTTCCTTATTTTGGTTAAGATTATAAAAAATTTATTTAAATCAAATCCAGATACATTACAGATTTAATGAGGATATACACTTGGATGCTCTTTGTCTTTCCAAACATTGCTATTTCCTGCGGCTTTTTTCTTTCACCTCCATAGAAAAATGTAGCATATTTCCCTTAACTGCATTAATTTGTGTGAGCTATTACTATATTACTATGTTTAGATATTTAGTTTATTTAGTCACTGAGACTATTTCTTATCCAATTGCAGGTCAGGTGAAATAAAGGTTAAGGGGCCGCTAATAGAAGATAAGTCTAGCGTTTAAAGCGACTGATAAACATACTAAAAAAAATGCGACATGATGGAATGGTAAGAGATGGTTTACACTTCTCAAACCGCTGTCGCAGTTGAAGTACAATGATCCATCATTAAATTATGTTGTTGTCCTTAATCAGATAATGGAGAGAGGTGTAACTACATTGTGCCTAGAGTGGCAAAAAACTTTTATTGATTGAAAAAAACATCTATGCATGTGGATATCTCTCACGTCACAAGCGTGGCCTATTCTTAAAAGGAAATTGGGAAGAACTCATCTGCAGCATGGCATGGCTAAGTGAGCTGATCTACCACGCCAGAATGAGGTCCCATTGCAAAAAACACACACTCCTGTAGCTTTAACCAGCAAAGTAATAGATAAATAAGTAAACAAATGAAAAAACGACTTCATCATATTAATGAGCTCAACGCTGTAGCAGTCCTTGTGCAGTTACTGTCACAGCCATAATTATTAATAACAAATACTTTTATATATTTAATGAAAGACTTTTACGCTTAGTGGAATGCTTTTATGCTTTGGTATTATTACCTTAATTTACTTAAAATTTCGGAATATTTCCTACACCATTGTTCGGTGGCTTTCAATGAATGCAGTCACAACTGATGTATTTAATTAAGACTCATGCACTTACTGGTGATAGTTGTGTTACTATATGGATTTCTTCCGGCCAGACCTCAGTGTTTGCATGTTGAGGTGCAGCTGGACTCTCATAGTGCTGGAATGCAGGAATTTTCACTTCCTCTGTGTGTGCGTACGCTTGTGCCCTATTGTTTCTCACTATTCCAGTAGCCTGCAGCATAACACAAACACCTACAAACCCTTATGATTGTATCATCACATACATTCATGTGCCTGAACCAGAACCATCCTGTTTTTGTCACTGTACCTCCAGTTGCTTTGCTCAATGACATGGATACACAGATCCTGGCCAGCATTTGCAAACGCTCTGAACCAAAGCAAGGTTCCTGATATACTCCCTGACACGATATCAGGTCCCCATCGTGGCACTCTGTTTTTTCGATTCAAGTACATTTAGTTCAAGTAACTGTTGTGCATTGCCATAAGGGACAATAGTTGATTCTTACAGACCTACGTAGACTAGTTGTATATGTCAGCATATGACACTATCCACTAACGGCGGGGGCTTATTTTCTTATTTATTAGTTAAGGTGTGTGGAAATTTTATTTGCAAACCAGAAGAGTCCTTTAATTGTTCTAAAAACATAAATCCCTGTTTTTAGAACTGTGTTATAAAAGACTTGATCTCTCCCAACCCAAGAGGAACCTTGAATGATCCAAGTATGCGGTAATTGGTCCAGATGTAAGTCTATGTTGATTTCATGACCACATAGACCAATCAGTTGGCATTTTGGTTAAAAATGTGGGTATAATGTTAGTGGTGTTAACTGTACTTTGAAATTGTAGCTTCAAAACATGGACCAAACATGGAAAATATTTATCAATTTGTTGACTTGATGATTTAATTCCTGGGAACTCCATCGTTGGCAGACTTTCTCTTAGAAGAAGTACTTAGTTCAAAAAAGCCTATAATAGGTCTGTCACAATCGAGAAATTATAGGTGGAGATCTATATCATACAGATAAATGTGATTAATGGCTTGATAGTCTTTTTATGTCTATATGAAAACACCTTCATCATGTTGACAACACACATGCGAGCAGCAAATAAAGAAAACATCATTACAATTTCACAACACATGCACGCTGCAGAAGCCACAACACATTAAGAAAAACAACCTGCAAATACCACAACACATTAAGGAAAACAACCTGCTAAAATTAGTTTTTCTCTTAACGTAATGTGTGATTGAGGAAGATATTTTCTTTATTTGCTGAGTGCAGGTGTGTTCTCAACTTGAATAAGATGTTATCTTGATTTGTCAGCATGCACATAGTGTCAAATTGATGGTTGCAGTGCGTTTAGCCCTATCGGCTGCTGTAGTATTCGTATAAATGTTGCAACTAATTGATCCACGATATTTGTGTCAATAGATGTTCAATGAAAAGTTAAGACTCCCCAGAGTTTAACAGTTGGAGGGAATTGAGGGATCATTTGAATCATTTAAAAAAAAAAAAGACAGAATAAAAAAAACCTAGATGTCATTAAGAAGTTGATGTGTGTGCCTCTTGTAGCACACAACTCTGCTGCTGAGCAACTTCAGTAAACCTTGGCATATTGTCAGCACAAGTGTCAAATCCTATTTTGGGATTGTTCTCTCATTTCATGCAGTTAAAATTGCTCAAAGTTGGACAATGTTGTTGTTGTTAGCTCAGTGCTTCCACAAAACATTTACATAAATAATTAACGCGGTTTGAACTGTTGATTTTTTTTTTTTTACTTAAAAGCTATCTACATACTGTACTACACAAACATCTTGTACATGCGATGGTAAACGCATATTGTTGGGGTGTGTCAGTGTAGCAGGAATGTATGAAGGGTTTGTGACTTCACTGACCGACACTAAATACATGGAGAGATAAGTCACCTTCATCTTAAAAGTGCTTTTGGTTGAACTTTTTTTAGTTGTTAAACACCAACCTCAACCCTGTTCCTAGAATGTTGTCAAACAAGCAGGGCGATGAGTTCAAGTTGTTTACTGTTTTATATAGTTTAACTTTATAACATTTCTAATGGTTTGAAGTTAATCCAAACCAATCTATGCTGGTTTTACCAACGGCAAGGGTATATCCATGCATGGCCCCCACTCCCCTGCGCTGTAAAAGCGATTCCCCTAATAAATAAGTAAGTAAGTAAAATATAAACCATTGAGTAGAATATGACATAAGCAAGAAATAGCTCATTGTGTTGATTTTTTTGTACCAAATTTGGAATAAATTGGACGGTTTGTAACTGTTGTGATATGTCTGAAAATCAGGGTGTTTTTGTACAAATGTTCCTCCTAGTGAGTAAAATATGAACTATTAGAGTGAAATACGCAATATGCAATATAGATCGACTGGGCGAGAGAGGGCAAGAGGGCGACTCACAATAAGAGCACGCTTAGTCTGGCTAGTGGTACCTGCTTTGATAATTCAAATTTTTTGAATGGTGATTACCACCTTCTGCATTCGAAGAGTTTAATTAGAGTCCCTGAATCTAAAAGCAAGAGGCTGTAAAACTCTTTGATACCATCAGTCCATCCTGTTGCTGAACCAGAACCTGTGTTATGATGACTGAGATCTGAATCCACATTTATGGTTTTTTATGATTTTATGATGTGTGTGAATGTTTATGGTAAATGTCTAGTGACTGTCTAGCCTGTGTGTGAATGTCTTAAACGAAATTACCCAAGGAAGCAAAATGGATCTCAGTGCGAACTGACATCTTTGTATCGTGTCATATATTTTATTTAATCTGGAGCTCCCTGCCAATTCCTTTCATCAGTGGATAGAAAAAGTAATAGACTCAAACCTTGGACATGAACCTGTGAGCTGAGGTGGCTTGTCTCTGCTACTACACGACTTTTGACCTAATTTAAGTGAGTCCATCAGGCAAATTGCCTGTCAAGACTACTGTCCCAAAGAATTAGTTGTAAATAGTACCAGTGGGTGTGTCAGAACTGAAGTGATGAACTGTTATTGCTTATATTGTTGTTATGTCCCGCACAAATCCACCGGCCTCTCCTTCTCTTGCTCTCACCAGCTGGGTTTACAGGGGCCCTTTTCTTCGTTTGATCGAAATCATCAATCAAATTTTATGTTAACATAAACATCATCCAAAGTAACTTTAAAAGCAGAATCTTCTCACTGCACAATTAATCCGGAAAACCCAGATTCACCGATGGTCAGTTTACCGTTTGGGTCTATTACTGCCTATTACAATTTTTCTTGGACTTTTGTTCCAAGAAAAAACAGTTAATTAGTTAATTTAGTGACTTAATTCTCTTAGAGCATGTATTAAAAATAAACTCTCGGATGTGGTCTAGATCAGTAAATGCCAGGATCATGCATTTGGCTTATGCCACCGGGCATGCACTGACCAGTAAGTAGTGAAGAAGTTTTCCAATCCACTGTTCACATGCTGCGGTTATCTTTCCGATCATTATTCCAAAGGACTTGTTCTAGCTTCATGAAACGGAATGTTATTTACCTCAGAATAGGCATTCTCATTCAGAATGGGGTGTTTAGATGGAACATTTTCATTGTGATTAGGATTTTATTCTGAATTTATTTGGAATGAAGGGGTCAACGTAAACCCACCTAATGTCATACTGTGTTCATGCATAAATTGCTCTAGTAATGCAAACATGCAAATAGAGCTCCTCCTTTTCTGGTAACGATACATTGAGAATGTCGCTGGGGCGGGTTTAACCCAGTGGGCAGAGCCGTCGTCCCTTAACCAGGAGACCAGGGTTCGAGCCCAGCCCCTGACGCAATAGGCCCTGGGTCCTTTAGCAAGGCCCTAAAACCTCAGCTCCCCGGGCGCTCCACAGGGGCTGCCCAATGCTCCCGCGGGGATGGGTTGAATGCAGAGATACATTTCCCCCATTCACGATGTTGTACTGTAAGATTTTAGAATATTATTTAACTCTATTATCAACCACGAGTAAGCACCATTACTGCTTTGTTTTGTTTTTTTGTGAAGTCACAGATATTTCTGAAAACCAAATGCTGCTGTGTCTGTTTCACAACATTATCTCAAAGCACAAACTGGAAGCTTTGATAAGCTTACCCTATACTTCCACGTCAATGTTTGGATGCATGTCATGATAGTTGGTTTATGCTGCCATGCCTCACACAGTGTAACATCACATTCTTGTCGGATGAGGTAGAGTGGAGGAATCCTTCTTTTTCTTTCCACGAGTGACACCCTGTCCAAATAAAAATACAGACATATGAATTGAGATCTCGCTTTTGTAACAATTAATGGCCGAGCCCCACATGCCATGGACAAAGTGAAGCAGGAGCTATTGGAATGGTCTTCATCTGTATGAACTGTATGAAAAATGTGGACTTAAAGACATACTTCAAATTGAATCACCCGAGGTACATAGCAAGTTTAGAAGATAATGTTAGCAAAGTGTCTAATGCTAGCAGAAGGTCAGAGCCATCCACAAGCCCTAAAGTCCTTAAAAAATGCCCCATATAACATGTAATGGTTTGAACTGGGCTTACAAAGTTTTATTTTCACTTTGAATGTCATACAATTAGTTTAAGAAACGCACAAAATACATTACTCATTATGATTTTTAAACTTTATAGGGAGAAGGAAAAAAAAATTGAAATTTGTCAAAATTGCTCAACTTGTTTTAGCAATTTTGGAATAGTTTGGAATAAAAATTGCATTTGATGACGAGTCAATTTGCCATGTCCTGGAATAAGCGCTGGTTCCAAGGCCTTGCCCTATGGCATAGATAAGTTTATTAACCTGACACTAGGCAGCAAGCTTCTGTCAGGCAGTCAGAACAACCGGCCAGTCAAGTGGAGTCAGGCTATGTTGTTGCCGCCAACTGTGACACTAGGCAGAATGACTCATCAACAATGTGTCTGGTGACTGAGAACGCACTGTCTCTGCTCTCGCTCTACATCAATCTTCTTCTTCTATCTCCTTTCTCCCACAATTATGTTTTGCTATGGGTTGGCATCGTTCTTCTCCACTTCATCCTCCCCTAAATACTTAGTAAAAAATATTTTCCTACTCGTTGATTATTAAATAGAATTACCAATTCATTTTAAAAGTGCAGCTGTTTAATTCCTTGTAGTAGCCCTTGACGCCTTTTTATTTTGTCTGCTGGGCGTTACTTCAATGCCTTATTGGTTAAGTTTACATTTAAATCCAGAGACCACTTGCAGAAAAGTCCCACCACTTTTATCATGACAAATTATCATAATATATACACATTTATTATTATAATTATTCTAATTGTCAAGTCCATTCTTTATGGCCTTTAATTGAATTAAAGGGAGCTAAAATGGAAAGTAAACACTCCACATCAACGGGAAGTTCTATTTTTGCCCTCTCTGGTTAGTCTGTCATTGCTCAAGGAGAGCTATTGAGTGGATCTTAACAAAAGCTTTTGGAGAGATCGGACTCGTGGAGGAATCAATTATTATGTCCCGGAAAAGTAGGGCATGGTCAACTGCGTGTCCAACAGATCGTTCATGTTTACACGATAATTCATAAACTATTTTATGGCTAATTTTCAAATTTTACTCTGATAGTTCATATGTTACTCACTAGAGGGAACATTTTATGAAAACACTTTTTTTCAGACATAACATTAGATTTAATTTGAGGAGTTCATCCGGGGAATTTTGAAAGGATTTCTGATATGAAAAACAGTTGTAATTGGATCATCTCAAAATGGAAATTAATCAAATAATGGATATTCTTGTAAAAGACAGTTTTTAACCTTCAATAGGTTATAACTTCCCAAAACATTGAAGTAGCCAAACTGTGAAATACGGTATGTTTTCTTTCTGATATAAGATGCACTGATCGATTGGTGCCGAGAGGCCTAGTTTGATTAAATTGGTATTAAGCTGAGGAGCCTCACTTGAGGCCGGTTGCACACATGCAGTGTACACGCATACAGAGCATGAGCTACTACGGCTCCAAATATCTCACCAGAAAGCCAAGCTCTCAATTTGAAACACCACCAAGGACCACCACATAAGACATCTGTTCAAAACCGATTTCCAGGAAAGAATACATGCACATTACACAAAGCTGACCATCCTCATCACTTCCACTGTAATCCATCAAAATAGAAGCACCTAAAAATACATTAAGTCTGACTGACAACAATCGGAATCGGCTAAAGTCAGTATCGGCCGGTCAGACTTTATAAAAATCGATGATCAGTGCTCGGTGATCGGCCAAGAAAATTGTAATTGGCTAAACAACATTTAGATACATATTCTTCCGAGGGCATAGCAATTATTATCAAGGACCTATGCAAATAGTTGACACCATTTTGGCTTAGTATTTAGATTAAAACATCCAAAACGATAGTATCTTTTTCTGTTCAAAAGGTGCAACTCAAATATACCTCTGCTTTCAGGAGCGTTACCAAACAATTGTTTTGTGTTTCAGAGCCTCCGATTACCCAGTTTCTCTCTTTTTATCCCTTTCAGGCTCGTAATGTCAACACAGGAGAGCTGGCTGCTATCAAAGTCATCAAGCTTGAACCGGGTGAGCCATTTCATCTTTTTATCTCCACACCATCTTTTTCCTTTAGAGTTTTCCATCAGACCCTTTTGTCTCTTTCCACAATCTACCCTGTTCTGTCACCCTATATTGGCATATTCTCTCCATACTCCTGAAACCTATCTCAAAAAGTTTCAATGGTTTTTTTAAACTTGACTAAATAATACAAGTTTTTCAATTGTGGAAATTAAAAAAGGAATATATGCTGAAAGTCACTCATCTTCTACCCCCTCCTTTAGTTCTGGGCTGCTCATGTGTCTGCCCGCCATAATTTTGTTATACAAAGATGCAAACACAAACCCACTAACAAACTCAATTATGACTGATTATCACAGTAGTAATTGTTTGTCTGTCACTGCAGGTGAGGACTTTGCTGTTGTCCAGCAGGAGATTATAATGATGAAGGACTGTAAACACTCCAACATTGTAGCATATTTTGGAAGCTATCTCCGGTAAGTGTGTGTGACTCATATGTACAATGAATTGGTTAGCATTGTTATTTTAGTGCTGATGATATCAAGGCATTTTACCTGAGCACACACAGAGTTACTGTTTGTAGTTGAAGAACAGCTGTGATCTAGTCCAGTGGTTTCTAAACTTTTTCTATGGGGACCCACATTTTTGAAATGACAAACCAACACGACCCAAATCCCAGTAGATCACAGCTATAAATTGCAATAATAATGAACATTCCTGACCATTTTCCTGCCGCCTTTATTGCCCTTATTATTTTTGAAGATGTATAGCAGCCATTTCAAAAGGATAGGTTATCATTTTAAATTGACACTACATTGTATACTAATTTAAAATATAAACTGCACTGTGTAAAATACTTTATAGATACGAAATAATAAGGTCCTTTAAGGGGGTAATGGTACCTCTTTGTTTAACCTCCTCTGATCAAAATATAAATATTTCAAATTGGATTTATAGATGATAAAATGTATTGAATCAAAGTACACAGCAATTCCATGAAAGATGTTCTCATTTTCATATGAGAAATTAAGTGCATTTTGACTTTAACACGTCAGTGAAACAATGTTCACGTTTATGATTAATGAAGCAAACAGGTAATCATCGGTAAAACAATAAGTGCATTTTGGCATATTGACAGACCTATATTTGGGTTGTGTCTATTAAACAAACTATATAGTAATCTATATGCATTACTGGAGCAATATTCAGTAAACATCAACAAATAGACTGTACTTCTTGTTTAAGGTTTGATGCTCATGTCTATTATCAGAACCAGTAGGCGTGTTTGTAAGCACTGCTGGTGTTGTTGTGAAATGGTCAATTGAATGTTTTTAACCACATCCCTTATTAGGCTCGTTTTATGCGTTACCTTGTGTTGCAGGGTGAGTGGCCTCTCTAATAGCCTCTGTGTGTGTTTGCGCATGACGGAGTGGGCGAGAAAGGGAGCGCTATGCGGAAGCGTCAGAGTGTGATATTAAAGGTGCAACGGAAAAAAAGTTAGATGAGAGCTACTTGACTTAATGTGTACAGCAGGACACAGTGGCCAGAAAATAAGGTCTGCAGATTATTAAACCAGGGGAATTGTTTGTTGTTTGCTACCACGGACAATGTATGAAGGGGTTAGTCCCTAAGCAAGGAACTTCGGACCTGGAGGAAAGAAAGAAATATCTCCCCTGTGAAAAGAAAAGAAAAGAGCTAACACTTGATAACGTGATAAATTGGCCTTATATTTAGTGATGCACTCCAGTCTGGTGTGTCGGCTGAAGCATTCAATGTCTCCCAACGAGTTCTGGACAAAGCACCACCTGCCTGGTCTCCAATGCCAAGCTGTGATTGGCTGAACTCCATGCAGCCATCATCAAGGATTAGACTCCATCTCTTGTCCATGTGTGGTGGAGCTAGAAACGCTCCCCCATATGGCTGAAAGTAGTACTGCAAATATAATTCAAGAATAAAAGTAAAATAATAATAATAATAATACATGTAATTTAAAACGCACTTAACATTTGGAGATGTAACAAAAATGAGAGATGTACAAAATGAAATCATAACTACTTTATTTGGCGACCCAAATAAAATTTCATGCAACCCACCATTAGGGCGCGACCCAGACTTTGGTACCCACTGATCTAGTCTATCTGAGAAGTAAAAAGTATGAGTGTGAGTTATTCGCTAGAGTGTCTAAACACTGTGTTCTCTGTGCAGGAGAGATAAGTTGTGGATCAGTATGGAGTACTGTGGAGGAGGTTCTCTGCAGGATATCTATCACGGTAAGAACAACATGCACTAAAAAACAAGCATATTGTGATCTAAAGAGAGCTGTTCGTATTGTTTTTACACAATGTGCTAAATATGCATATCTGTCTTTTTGTCTAACTCTTTCTTGTTACATATCAGTAACCGGGCCCTTGTCAGAGTCACAGATAGCCTACATGTCGAGGGAAACTCTGCAGGTACCATTTACACGTATTTTTCTTCAGTATAATAGTATTTTTGAAAAAAGGTGGAGAATAAATAAAGATGCATATTTTTTTGGTTTTTACTTTTACTTAGCTGCTTCGTTTACTCTGTTTAATGAAACTAAAATCGTGAATGAACGGTTTGTTCTACCTGCCCATGCTAAAACTTAAACACGTCAGTCAGTTATTTAAAATGAGCCATCAGGGAATGCCATATTTACCCAACTACCCCCACCCCACACACAAACACATAATCAAAACCTCCTGCCCAACTTACATGTGCCCTGATATTCTCTGGAAGTGAATTTCACCCTCTTACTCAGGTTGTCCCCAATTTCTTGTCATGGAAACACAAAAAAATAAAAAATATGGATAATTTGTATTCAGTGAAATTGCAGTTAATATCATTCCTGGTATAAATGTATAATTTGTCAAAGAAACGATAAAACAAAGTTACAATTTGCCATTGGCAAAATATACATTTTGCGTCATTCTTGGTATACACCAGGCAGCCATAAAATTGAAATGAATTTCCTCATATTGCGATGAACTTTTTGTTTTGTATCAGATCTGCTTTGATCCAGTTGTCTAGACATCGTACTTTAGCTCTTGTCACAGTCGCTCAGATACTCACGCCGGCCCATTTTACCTAGTTCTATCAAATAAAATTCAAAGACAATGTTCACTTGCTGATTCATAAACCCTATCCACTGACAGGTGGATCCCATCGTGATGAGAAAGTCAGTGTTATGGTGACTTCACCTGTCAATAGTTCTAATGTTATAGTTGGAAACACAAAAACTAAATTGTAAAAACTTCCAGATAGTAAACAATTGCATCACTCGAGCATATGGTTGACGTGTTTGCGCAATTTTGCTCAAGACATATGACATTTTCTTAGAATTACACCCTGGACAAACGGTCCACACTCAAAACAGCGCAAGTTGGTTATTATCCCCAAGAACAATAAGAATAATGTTAAAAGTCCCCAGTAACCCGAAAGCCCAACAGCATATGATTGATGTGTTTGACAAGTTTCATGAAAAAATAATAATCTTTTAGTACACCCTCAAGAAAAATCAAAGCACAATAGTATGTATGCATTGAAGTATTACCAATACATAAATTTGAGCCAGTCATCGAGCAGAGACACATTTACCTACTCGATAAACTTAAAGTTCAAGCAACCTCTCAAATATATAATTTGAACCAATGATAAGGGGAAAATATTCAAATATCTCCTTTTAGAAATACTTTAGAATTCAGATACAATACATAAACATACAGATTCAGATTTTCTTTTTTCAGTGCCATGTTGTTTTTTCAACTACACGAGTGTCTTATTGTGTCTATGTTTGCTTGTAACACCCCTTACTATGCATTCCTGTTTACAGGGTTTATACTACCTACATAATAAAGGCAAAATGCACAGAGATATCAAGGTGAGTTTGGAGAAAACGGAAAATGTATGTAAACAAAGGAATTCTAATGACTACAAGCATGTCTGCCTTTAGTGATGCTGAAAATAAAAATGTTTGGTACTGATTATGTTTGTGATAGGGAAAATGATTGTTTATTCACAGCTGCAAGCTACATGGATCAATTATAAACCATTTAGTTACAAACCTGAATTTTAATTTGAATTAACCTTCAGTGTGGTGTTTTTGTCTTTGACAGGGAGCCAACATCCTCCTGACAGACAACGGCTACGTTAAACTAGGTGAGGAGGAAACACAAGGCTTCTGCTCTTGGCTGCTTTTTCACCAGACTCAATCTGAATGACCACATTTATTGATTTTATTTCTCCAATTCATGTAATAATTTTTGCTGTATTTTCAATTTATTTTCTTCCTCCCGTAATTTGTTCCCCTTTTTTATTCCACTTGTTCTCACTCTTCCCTATTACTCCCTTCCCCTCTTTTTCCTGCTCTTTTCTTTCTTTCCGTAGCTGACTTTGGTGTTTCGGCCCAGATCACAGCAACTCTAGCCAAG
Source organism: Lophius piscatorius (assembly GCA_009660295.1). Taxonomy (NCBI): domain Eukaryota; kingdom Metazoa; phylum Chordata; class Actinopteri; order Lophiiformes; family Lophiidae; genus Lophius; species Lophius piscatorius. The sequence goes on along the minus strand of VRLP01005939.1, from coordinate 14,434 downwards.
AGGAAGTCCTTTATCGGAACTCCATACTGGTAAATTGTCTTTGTTTTCCTCCATCCTCCATTTACAGTATTTATGAGCATAAAACCTTTTATCAGTCAGGGCAAACACGTCAGTATGACTGTGACAGAAATTGTCTTAGGGCTCATGATACAGGGACATAATAGAATCTTTTGTCTAAATGTTTGATGCATTTATTGTGATAGCTGTTGGTTGTCATTGTATCTGTAATCCAAACAGATTATTCCCCTTTTATATAAAACCTTTACAAAACAGGAATAGAAAACATGAATCTGTTGTAGAATTGTTCCAACTGAAGCAGATTGTAGAAAGGGTGCAGAGTTATGGTCTTGCTCATATGTAAATGTCTACAGTTCCAGTTATACCGGAAATCCCACGTTGTCGAAAAATAATTAGGCTTATTGCCAAATGGACACAGCAGTCAGCTTAAATGTTGTGATCGTGACCTACAGGTTTACCATATTTTGACAATTAAATGAATATTTGTTCCTTTTACCGTTTAATTCAAACTATTCTGTGTGTCGTTGCTTTTTTGGATTTTGGGAAAACTCAAAAGATTTTCTCGCAAAATCTTACAGGTGATTGATATGCTATATTTTGCACTTGGTGCAGTTTGAAGAAAAAAATGTTGGCGTCCTTAGCGGTTTTATCAGCCTGATTCAGTACATGGGAAAAAAAACATCCAAACGCATTTTATCCTCATTCTTTTCCTCCTCTTGCTCTCCCTGTCTCCAAAGGATGGCTCCAGAGGTGGCAGCCGTTGAGAGGAAAGGAGGTTACAACCAGTTGTGTGATATCTGGGCTGTGGGAATTACTGCAATAGAGTTGGCTGAACTACAGCCACCCATGTTTGACTTGCATCCCATGAGGTAGAGGAGTTTTTATGACCCACATTTGACTTTACTTATCAGTCCTGTTTTTTTCTCTTCCTTCTGTGTGTGTTTGTTTCCAAATTGGTAAAAACAACGATCTCTTAATTTGTATTACATAAATTATGGAATTTTTTCAACACTTGTTGTATGATTTACCATAGCATCAAGAGATGTCATTGAGATAGCTATCTGTTTTAATCATGTCCTTATAACCGCATGGTTTGACTACTATGTAGTTGTGTAACCATGCAGAAGCTCTTAACACAGAGTGAAAAATACTCAATGTTTTATCTTTGTCTCTCCTCCCATAGGGCTCTGTTTTTAATGACCAAGAGTAATTTCCAGCCTCCTAAATTGAAAGATAAACTGAAGTGGTAAGGGAACATCATGCCCATAATCTGCTTTTCCTTTTTCCACACTTTTATTCCAACAATTTTTTTACAAAACATGTTTCTCGTGTTCCAAGTCTGATGATTGAAAATATTCTCATCTTCAATATGTCTGTGTCTGGATGGTCAAACAAGGACAAACAATTTCCACCACTTTGTCAAACTGTCGCTTACAAAGAACCCCAAGAAGAGGCCCACAGCTGAGAAAATGCTGCAGGTGTGTAATAAAACAACATGTACCGTTCTTAAAAAATAACATGTTTATTGTTTCCTTTAAGTAGGGGTGAATTTAGAGATATGGATAACCCACTCTCCACAATTCAGCTTTTATACTATAGGGGCTTTTAAATCGGATGCATGCCTCTGGTGGTAAAATAAAAATGTTACGTGTTCAAAGGACATTTTTTATTTGTCAAGCAAAACATCTCAAACTTGAAAACTTAAAAACTTTAAACATTGGCCCGACTGACAATATAAATCAATTTTTCTTTTTACCTCCTCGGTTGGATCGTCTTCCAGCACCCCTTTGTGTCGCAACCTCTCAGCAGGACGCTGGCAATAGAACTACTTGACAAAGCCAGCAACCCCGACCACAGCACTTTCAACGATATTGATGACGATGACCCTGAACCGGAGGTAACCTTTGACGTTTTCAGGATTTGGTTTCATAACAGAAAAATCACCAAACTTTCAAACATGTCAACGGAGTAATGACTATATTCTGCTGGATCTTGCTTCCTTCCCTTCAAATTGTGCCCTTCACTTTCCCTATTCGCTCTTTAGATTCCTTCATCAATCACCATTCACCCCACTCAACCTCAGTCCCTTGTTTCCCGGCACATATGACTCACTTCTCTGCTCTTTGTCCATTCCCCTCTCCCTTTTTCCTCTCCTGTCTTTCTTTTGCCATTTTTCTCCTTGTCATTTCTTCTTTCACTATTTTTATCATCGTCATTCCTCTCTTTCCATCTGCTCATCTGTCCTCTTCTCTTCCTCCTTGTAGCACTTCTCTCTCTTTACCTTTCACACTTTCTTTCTGTATTTCTTTTTCTCTACTGTTTTCCTGTCTCCATCCCCAAACCTCTAATTCTTCCTCAGTTTAAGTACAGGGGTCATTTCCTACCCATAAGCCCCGGTGCTCGACGTGCTCCCCGTTTTGTGGTCCGTAGAAAGGTACCGGCGTAGGCTGCGGTGTCTGCAGTGATGTCATTCTAACACAAATACATGCTGTCAGTTGTTCTTTCACTTGGGGTGAACCACAGAACTGAATGAAAAGCAATTATTGCTGGATATCCACTCAATTCAGTGCCTACTGATGCTGTCATGGAAACAGACGTTGGTATGTGACTTTGAGACAGAGGATGGATCTCATAGCAGCCATATTAATAGTTTGACCTAAAATTGGCCATTTTTTTGCCGTTCATGCTTTTGTGATGACACAGACATCAGCTGGTATAATTATTTATCAAATCATTATAGTCCTAGGTTTCTTATTTGAATTATTGTCTACATTTTAATAATAACTGGAAATGCATGAAAATAGTCAAACATCTGAATCAATCCTAAGGTATCAAGGTATCTGGAGACGATGAAGACTCGTGTCTGTAAGATAGGTAGGTAGCTCAGTGTTAAAGGGCATGTACGTAAGGCTTCTGTTGGGTTTAACGTGACCTCTGAAATGTAGTGAATTATTTATGACGTCGTCAGTACCAATTACTATTATTAAATGACTATTATTTACAAATTGCATATTAAATAAAAAATGTGCCCCAACGTTAAAATCATACACATTGCATTATTCAAGGAGAGGTTTCATGTTGCTGCTTAAAGTCTGTCGCTGCCTGCCGAGTGCACACCTCACTGCGTGTTCGCGTTTCATATTTGGGCTGCATCCATCTTGCAAGCGATTTAGCCTAATGTAGTTCTTCACTACAGAATGCACAAAGCACTGAAATGCAGTGATATGATGCAACATGAAAGGACTGAATTCGAGTTTGGCATGAATGTGATAATCCACCTGTCTTGGAAGAACGTAGAAAAACCTATTTCCTAAATTCAAAGTCAAAATATTTCCTTTATATCTACGCTACGTAGGCAGAAAATTCTTTAGATGGGAAACAAAAAATTCTTTAAAGTTCCAATATCTGGTGACGTTACGTCACCAGATATTGGAACTTTAAAGTGACACGGACTTGCCACTAATACTAATTTCCATGACAACATCATTTATACCGTGGCCAGACTTCAGCAAGTCACTTTGTCGTGATTAGCATCAGCTTTGTTCATTCAGGCTCTGTGGCAGTGCCTTGCCAGTGGAGAAATGTCTCGGATCATGACGATGGCTACCATACTGTGACATCTTCATAATCCTTACAATGTGCATTGAACTTTATATTGGACAATTTAAGGATCTTAAAGGGTATTGGGATAGTCTTCATCAGTGATGCAGGTAAGGCTAGCAATCTTTCAGTCCAAGGAGTTCAAACTGGAAAAAGGTTTTCTTAACTCAGCTATAATTATAGGATAAAAAATATTAAGTTTGTTTGGCAGTTTTGAAACGCAGGATATTTGATGCATTTTAAAAGGGGGGAGACTGGTCATCTGTCATTTATGGAAGCCATCTTGATCTGCTGTACCTTTGCCATTATTGTAAATTTCTGTTGTGTGTTATGATAATGGAATTTACTGCAGTTGTAGGAGTATGATCTAAAATCTAATGTCTATTAATGGATCTTTGCATTAAATTTGGTTTTGATTGATGCATTTTTTTTATAGCCTAGGTAAACCTGTTAAAGCATGGTTTGAGGTTGCTGTGTTCTTGGATTTTCATACCAGAAATAATTTGCATCTAAAGATCAACATTGAAGACCTGATGCCAAGTAGAGTTCGAATAGTAACAAATTTTTGTCCAATTTTTGAAAGACCAGTTATACTTCACAAACACAATGGTCATTAACAATGCTTAACGTCTATTGTAACCAAAGGGAACCGAAAAATAACCTCACAAACAGTTGTTGAATCAGTGTATTTTAATACAAAATGCATGAGCAGGGCCAAGCTCAGGGTAGGGGGCCTTAAGCAGATATTGTGAACAGATAATCTGCCTGGGTCAGCTTTTTCCCACTTGGGTCCCCTACTTTAAAATATATATAATCAAGGCACTGTCTAACACAGAACCCATAATATTCACTATAACATACAGTAAAACCTAAAGCATACAGGATATGTTGCCTTACAGGGACTCAGAAGGACTTCTTCTACTCTCTAGGCATGACTTTCGTATTGTTTTATGGAGGTTGTGTCTATTCTTGCCACTTTGTCGCTATGTTTAGGTTGTTTGGTTGCAGAGTATTGCTGGTTGTTTTGCTGTGGCATCATATCCTACAAACAGGAAACAACAGGGATATTGTTTCTCCTTTTTTACCTACTGTAGTCTTCTCAACTACAGTGTAAACGGTAAAGGTTCTTTGAACAGCTACTTGACTCGCTCTCTCTCTTTATCTCCCTACCATGACAGTCTCCTGTCTCTGTTCCACATCGTATTCGTTCCACCAGCAGGGGCACCAGGGAAGAAAAAACATTGTCAGAGATAAACTGTGAGTTCTCAGGCAATTAATACATATAATTTTATTCAAACAAACTCCATACGAATGACCAGAGATGAAGGTTTTAACAACCCCAATTTTAAAGTGTTGATTTGTTCTCTAAAAGCTATACCACACCATGTAAACACCACTCTGTTTCCCAACATTTTTGTTACATAATGCAAACATCCAATTAAGATTTAGCGCACATTTATATAAAAACAACATTAAATATATTTTCATTGTACTCTGTTCAATTGTATTAAGTTTAATTACCCAACGGTTTTTAGAATAAAGGCTTTAGCTCTCTTTTTCAGGGGGACACCTTATTATCGAACTCAATTTTCTGCCTGTTTTTGTGCTTCCTATAACTTTCTCAGTTGGTCAGGTGAAGTTTGATCCTCCATTGAGAAAGGAGACAGAACCTCATCACGAACCGGTAAGTTATAGGTGGCGGCATATTTTTGTATGAATGTGTCTGAGTGGAAGTATGTTTGATTGGTTCATTTAACGAGCATCTGCATGCTTGATCCTTAGTTAATCACAGGAAACACCATGACCAACCAAGTTGTTTTCATTCAATATGGGACCAAATGCCAAACTGATTCACATAGTCTGTTACTTTTGAAATTGAGGTGTTTGAGTGGAGACGTTTTTACTACCGGCCATGGGTCGAATGCACGTTTTACGTCAAGGAAGTTTCGGGGTTGGTTCCGCGCCAATACTTTATTCCGAGCGGGTTCTTTATGTTTTTGCAGCCAAAGATTAGTCGTTCATGAAAACTGGTGCGAGTGTGGAGCCAAAATTTGGATGGTCAAGGAAAAAAAGCCTGTTACATCAGTGGTTGGGGTTGGGAATGTCCAACCAATTAACCAAAAATTTGTGACTGCCAGTTTTTAAGACATGGTCAAGCGTAATGTAGATGTAAAAATCTAAACATACAATGTTGGCCATCACAAAAAAAGGCTAATTTATGCAAGACGTTAAAAGAATGAAACGGAACAATACCACTGGTAATCATTGGGGCGATGTAGCCATATCATTTGACCCTTAACTCTATCTTGCAGATGTATCAATATCAAGCAATATAACACGATTGTATCTGGTTTAATGGAGAGCATTTTATTGATGTGATTCCAGTACTATTGTGATATAATAATGTGTTTCTCGTATGACCTAGTTCTTGTGCCTCTGCGAGGTATTGACGCAAGTCTTGTTTCTCCAGCCAGTGAAAAAAACAAATGGTTTCTTAATCGAACCAACTCCAAACCGGCCCCAGTCTGGGCCCAGCACCTGGTTTGCTTTGGCAAACAAAAAGGAAAAAAAGAGCTTTCAAAAAGAAATTAGAGTACTGACCAGTGGATTTCAAATGTGGATCTCATAAGCAGATTACTGCAATGCATGATAACTTGTTCTGTTTATTTCAAACTGTTTCTTTCCAAGAAACCTGTTTGTTGTTTGTTCTTGAGTGCATATAAGTTTAAGATCACAAACACAAGCAGCCAAGAAGTTTTCTTCTCATTTACTCTGAGTAGAATCGGTGCTTCAAGGCTCCTATTGAGGAGGTACAGGAAATCCTATCAAGATGCCTCCTCAACACCTTCCAGTAGGGCAAATCTGGGCATGTTCAAATTTGAGAAGATCATTAGATTAGACCCGTTGCATGCTGGGTAGATAATGTGGAATGCTTCAGAATCCCCCTGTAAATACTCCCAGAGAGAAAACCATGTGAGCTACTTTGTGTATCTTACTCCCACCAAGACTCAGACTAAGATAATCAGTAAAAAAAACTGTATATATTTAAACAAAGAAATAAATATATCAAAATATCTGTGAATCACTGCATATTTTAGTTGCTTTCCTGTAGTATCCAATTGTCATCATTGAAGGACACAGTTAAGTTGAGAGAAACGGATTGTTGCAACCACTTGCAGAACCATTCCCTTTTGGGGGGTTGTCATGCTTTTGGCTCTTCATTGCACCTGTTGTCACTTTCATTTGCACCCAAACAGGTGAAACTCAATCACAATAACTTGTGCTTCTTAAATGAACAGATTGATATCCCTGAAGTTTAACTGGCTTGGTGTCAAACTGTGATTATTAAGTGTTCCCTTAATTTTTTTGAGCAGTGTATAAGAATTCATCAATTTAGACCAATAAACCAACATTGAACTTCTAAAACAAATATGTATTGCTTGAGCCCTAGCTGCTCATTTAATTGATTTTGTTGAAACCAACATGGATCGCGCTATTTCCCATCTTTTTAAGAACTGCTGAATGACGTTTTACTTGTGGCAAATGAGATCGTATAGGCTTCATGTAGGGTTCATGCATAACCACTGCATCGCCACCTCAGTCCCCACCTTTATTGAGCCCTCTTTTGCAATTACACTTCCCCCACAAACTCCCCTTTTAATTCCTCCTCCACTCCTATCATTTGGATTGGAAAATGCATCGTTAAATTCCTCTTTCCTGTCACCCTACATGAATCTTGTAGCAATGTAAGAGATATAGAAATAGATAGATAAACACCCAGACCCAATTCCCAGAGAGGAAATTCGGGAATAAAACACAGTTAACTGTGTAGGTCTTTTACTCAACATTAAAAGACTTAAGATTAATCTGTTTATTGTATGTTTTCTGCACTTCTCTTTGAAAGTGAAGTTCGAAAAGTGGGTCTCTTGTTGACTCTTGTACTTCTTAGCGCTCCAAGCACTTTAAGATTTGATCCAAATGTAAAGTGCATTATAAATTAAATGTATTAATATTATTATTATCCATTCACTCAGCATTTCCGGTATTTCAAAATCAATAAATCATTTCCACATTAATATAAATAAATATTATTGATAGGATAAATATTTCTTTCTTAAAGGATTAGCAGCAGGATTTAATAGGTAACTTGATCAAACAAGATTAACAGACTCACTCTAAGCATATTTAAGGTTATGGATATAATGAATAAGTTAATGTGGAGATTTAAATCAGAGGAAATACTGCAAAGAAGAGCACAGCTATCTGCCAGTCCTTCTGCTTATCCACAGATTTAGTCCATTATGGCCTTAATCCATTTTTCATCCATCATACTCTCTCTTGTGTCCATGTCCTCCCCATTCCCACCATAAGCCCAGGTTAATGTATTAACTAAGGTCTCTCTCGCTCTGTCTTGCTGACCAGTGTGATTCTGAGCCCTATCTGGACTGTGTTGAGGAGCACTACTATACCGCAAGATCTAATCTGGTAGTACTCTCTCTGTCTCTCTCTTTCTGTCTCTCTCACTCTCGCTGTAACCTACATTAACCTTTTTTCTTTGTATTTTTCAGTCTTTATTCATTTATACCCCTGTCTTCTTTTCTCCGCCTTTCTCTTTGTTCATAATCTGTTTCTGAAGGGCAAGTCCTGATCCTTCCTTGCTTTCTGAGCCTCTACTGTTTCTTATCTTTTCAATTTTCCCTGTCCAACATTTATTTTTTCTTTTCACTGTTTTGTTCCATCCATTCTGGTCCATCCATTTGTTTCTGTTCATTGTGTACATTTATTTTCCACTGTTGGTTTTTGCTTCATAAACTGGTTTTGTAGTCGTCATGGTGATAGGAATAATCAGTGGTTTTATTGCTCTGTTCAGGAATATGTATTAAACTCGCATTCAAACAAATATGACAACTTTTGTCGGTGGTTCAGTTGGAGCACTACAACTGGGTTTTGAAATGAGACACTCTTGCACGAAAAAAAAAATTTTTATATGGGCATTTACACACATACATACTAGTCATTTCAATGTTCTTTATTGTACCTGATATTTGTTTTAATTTGTCTCTTAGTATTTCTCTGCCGTTTTTGTCTCTTCTCTGTGCACTTTTGCATATTGTCAACTAACCACTTCAATCTTGTAGTTGATTAAAGTAATGAGGTCTTTTGTGTGTGTGTTGTGATCTGGGCCCTTTTCTGTTCATTTGTATATTGTGTGTTTCCCCCTGCATGATTGTTGCATAAATTATGTTATTATCACTGTTAGAAACGAAGAAAAAAAAATATTATATTTTATTTTGGGTTTTTTTCCGACAATATGCTGCATTCACATTGTGGCTTTATCTAACAGATGTTCTAATAAATTTTCCTTAAACTCAGCCACTAAGTCTTATTTTAATAAAAAATTATATATCCAGTCTTTGAGGTGCAACTAAAACTCGCAATAACTCCGGCTTTGCTTTTGTACACCCAACCTAACAACTCTAGCTGATTGCCACTTGAGTATGATGTGATCTAGTTTGCTGCAGGTATGACCTGTGTGTCATGCAACAAAAAAAGGCCTCTTGTTGTGGTTTTCCGGTACTGCTGTCTTATTTCTTGTACGCAGATGTACTTCAGCTCTGGCGCTGTCTCTGCTGCCAGCTCAAAGGCAGAACAACAACAACAATCATCGCCCCCATTTCATGTTTGTACCATTAATACAGACTGGCATAATAGAGTAATGTCACAACAACCCGCCTGGGAAACAGGTCTGGATGAGCCAAGAATCCGGGACACATTCAAAACCAAAAACACAGAATTAACATTCGCTAACCTATAGCACAAGGCTTGGAGCGCTAGCAGATTAAATTAGCGGTATTCCAAAACACAAGTAGCACATCTACCAACAAGGTCATATCAGGTTGCATTTAATGAAAGCCATCCACAATTATCACATGCACTGTGTGATACTTTCCATTAGATTTAAGGGTAGCTTGATTAGCTAGCCAACTACGCCTAACAAAATCTGTTTGCATTTCAACCAGCAAATCCAGATTTTTGAACCGTTCTTTCCTCAATTATTTATTTTTTTATTTTTTTCTGAAGTAACTTAATTTTCTTACCACTTGGAGTCATTAATGACTAAAAATTTGAATTGGCCTTTTAAACAGGCTCTTGTGTGATGCTAGCCTTTCATATTAGCCATGCTAAAAATAGGGAAGAATTTTTTTGAATGTTAAAGCCCAGAAACTCAGCAGATATTGAATCAAGCATATTTGCTCTATGTATCTGCTAGTCAGCCTGCTGTAATTGTTTCCTCTTCTAATGAAGATAAATATCAATCCAACCAGCTTTCACAGTCCAGTATAAAATACTGTAAGAAAAATCAGCACTGCTTATTTTACCTTTAAGTTATGGATTTTCCTACCCTAGACCCCTAGAATTTAATTTACAGGTACAAAGTTTCCCTGTCAGAAAACCTGTAATTTTCAAAAGTCTTGTTTATAAAGACCAGAACAAATTGCTGTTGTGGCTAACATCCAGAGCTTATTATAGTTCAGGCCACAATGTGAACTCAGCGGTCAAATCTATACACACCAATATTCTTAATATCTCTGTGTACATCTGTGTATGTTTGTGGTTATGAATTTAGCTGTGGTTGAAATTACTGTTCAATGGGGGATATTATTATTATTATCGTTATTATTATTTCTTTCAGGCTACTTAAACTGTCACCACGGCCACTACAGTATCAGCCCATGGAGTAATTTGGCTATTGGAAAGGGTTTTTAATTCTAATCTCATTGTGTATGGTTTACTCTGCCACTCAGAAAAAAATCTTCAGCCAGTTATGGAGTGTTATGTCACATTTGTAATTTGTTATTTTGCAGGACCTACACTTAGACTATGGGCCTAATTCACCAAATCTACTCGGAGGAAACAAGTAAGTCTGTTTACACTTAACATTTACTTTTCTTTTTAATGTTTCAATTTTCTCCCGTTTTTTCTTCTGTAGATACAGTTGACTAAAACAAAGTGAGAGCTAGAGTGTTTTCATGCAGTAGTTTTAAAATATTTATAGTTGCAGCCTTGGTATGTTCTGTAAGCTGTGTGTTTTGTGAGAGTTTACTGCCTCCATGTAGGCTTTGTAAGCAGAAAGTCGGGTTCAGTTAAGGGTAACAGAATGCCCCCTATTGTCAGGGAAAGACAAAAAAGTATTTTTCTCAAGTGTACAGATTTCAGTCTCAAACAAATTAATTTCAAATCAGATGCATGTTATGTGTTCTTCCCTTTATTATTTGTCTTTGTAATTTATCTATCTGTTTACCTTTATCCAAATACAGAAGTCTTCTCAAATCTGTAGAGGAAGAACTAAAGCAGAGGTAAGTCCCATTATGATTCACCCAGGACCTTTTGATCTGCCGGTGCTCTAACCACTAATCTTGGCCATTCACACTTAGCTAGCGCTATTATAATGACTTTGGTCTGTCAAGGCTCTCTCTTCAGCATTTTTGAAACTCGCAGGTTTTATTTTTTCAGGAAAAAAGCTGTGTTTTATTGGAGCATCCGGCTGAGCATGGCTTACACACATAAATTCTCACACAAATGTACACACATGCATGCCAAAACAGTTTTCCATTTAGTTTTATCATTTATACTGCCGGGTTTGTGGAGACACTAATGATCAGCATTCTTTTGCCTAACTAATTGTTTATGGGATAATCTGTATTGATTCATTGAATTATACTGTGTAACGAACATACACGTATTCAAATATACGGACAAAAGGTTCATCTAAACATTCTCTTTTAAGCTCCCGAAGCTAATTCAAATCCTCATTGGTTTGAAGCTTTGTCGCTGATTCTTTGCTTTTCATCTTTGTATGATGTAGATAATGTAAATAACACTCCAAATGTAGTTTATTTAGTTAAATTCTTTATTTTGTTCATTTAGTTAAATTCTTTATTTTGTTCTGTTATCTTTGGTAAACCGAGGTTGTCAATCTTTGTGGCTATATCATTGTATATCCTGTTTCAGAAAATGTTAGTCAATTATCGGTTTTTGACCGGCTTTAGCTTTTTTTGACCTAGGCAAAATCCAGTTCTTAAGTACAAGTTACCGTATAAGTACGTGAAAGTGTCGTTTCTTTACTTAACTGTGACAGAAGAAACAGAGGCGTTATTCATGTTGATGGTAACAAACCCCACTCCCTCAACCCCAAAGGAGGCTGAAACTGCAAACATTTAGATTTTTAGAGGTCTGGTCACCAACTGACTTGCAATGGCTTTTTCTGACCTCCTGTTTTGTTGCTGTTTTTTTAGTTTTTAGCGTAGTGTACATTTAAACTCAAAATAAAAGCAGATATTGCCATACAGTATTAGACATGTAGCATGAACAAATGCAACACTTGTTAATCATGTGTGTAAAGTGCATTCTAAATTAAATGTATTATTATTATTATTATTATCTACTTAAAAATCTCAAAAATAAAAGCCAATGTAAAATCCTCGTTGCGAAGTTTCTCCTTTTATCAGAAAAACCATTTTGTTCACTAATTTATTTCAATCGATTTTCCTTTGGGATTTTCTTCGGATAAAGCTGCTGCAGTAAAACTCAGCACTTTCTGCTTGGATGATTCATATGAACAGAGTCCCAATGGCTCGACTGAGGGGCCTTTGACTCTTCCTGGTCATTCTTTAATGTCAAGCATCTGCAGGAAGTGTCGGCTTTTATTGGCAAGAGCTTAACACCGATTCCAGAAGTTGCAAAGTTCTAGCACACCAGTTATCAAGTGCAGGAGATCAGTGTATCCGTTTAAAATATCTAAGTGGTGAGTATGATATTACCATTTGACTGTACTTGAGTGATAGTACTGCTGTGAAATGTTTCAGAATCGAAGAAGTGCCAAGTTTGCATAAATGGAATCACAGCAGATTGGAAAACAGGGAGGTGTCTTAAAAGAACATAATTAAATATGTTTACCGATTAGACTGATCAAGATGTTTCTAATATAAACTAGGAAGTCACTGGATTACCTTTTGTTCCTCGGCCAAGTACCTTTTTATTAAATAAACGCAAATGCAAAATGAATAGCCTTGTAACCAATTTTTGTTTGGATCTGCAACTAATTGCACACACCGATAGATAGATACAACCCCCTTAAATATGTCTGTTTTTTCCATCAGAAAATTTAGAAAAACTAAGTAGAAATTTGCCCACTCCCTTTCTCGCTTGTTCTATGTCTACACTAAAATGAAATAATACCGTTGATTCTGCCTAAGTTCCCCCTCCCACCAAGATTAATAGAAATCTGTTTAGGAGTTGTTGCGTAATCCCACTGACACACCAACAAGCAAACAGGGATGAAAACATAACTTCCATGGCGGCGCTAGTAGCATGAATAAGTTTTCCAGGATAAAAATTGCAGTTGTTTATGAATTAACTGGTAAAATGTTAAGCCTATTTTTGGGAGGAGTTTTGATCCGTCATGAGATTTTAATAATGAAGCTGATTTTTGAAGGGTCTGTTTGTGGAAGTAAGCCACTGAATGTTCTGGCAGTAACGAAGACCAGACATCCACTTATTGATTGTTATTGGAAGATGGGAATTCGAATGAAGCTTCACTCAGATCTCCCTCCCCTCCTCTTTCCTCCTCCTCTTCCTCCTCTTTTTGTCACCTTTGTTTGCTTTTCTCCTTTAACATTCCCCTTATTATGCTTCTCTCACCACAACCCTATATTACAATTCTCCTCCCTACGTCTATCCCTCCCCTCTCATCCCCACTCCCCTTCTTATCTTAACCTCCTCTCCCAGGGGCCATGTGGCACACTTAGGGGATGATGAGGATGATGATGGTGCAGATGATGATGAAACTCACACTCAGTAAGTTATTCTCCCAGTCTTGGAGGCAGAAGCAAGTCCTCCTCATCTTAATCTCTCCTTATCCGATCTTAATTGTCTGAAAGAGGGAAGGTTGAGAATGAGGAGTGAGATGAGGTGGAAGGCTTCCTGTCTTTGCTACAGTTTCATCCACGCATCTCTGTGCAGCCCACACCACCATCACGCCACTAATGCCAACTTTTTGTGTTAACTGTGTGTCATCCATTACCACTGTCTTTGTGAAGTCTAAAAGCTACTAAAATACACCCTAACGCCTAAATCTCACCTTCAGGGTTCATACTTGCTTTGCTTTTCTAGATTGTACCCCCTTATATGCACAGGGAAAGTAAAGCATAGGCTGCAGCATTGAAGAGTACATTGTAGGTACATGTAAACCCAGTTCCATATCCTACTGTGACACAGCATATAAATTCATTTTCACTGGGTTCTTTGTTGTGCTTTAAATATAAGATATTGGTGTAGTTTTTGTGCTTACATAAATGACCTGCATGAACTTGACATCTTATTTGCTGTTGTTTGTTATCCACTTGCATCGCTATCTGTGCCTCTTTGCTGTGTGTGTGTTTGTGCTTTCACACCGCCTTCTGTTTGCTGCTTCCTCTATAAAATGATTTTCCATGCAATGTCATCCCTGATTGTGAAAACGTGTGTGTGTGTGTGTGTGCACGTTCAGCTTTATGCATATGTTTTTACATATATATATATACACACATATATATATATATGTGTGTATGTATGTATATATATATATATATATATATATATATATATATGTATGTATATATATATATATATATATATATATATGTATGTATATATATATATATATATATATACATATATATATATATATGTGTGTATATATATATATATATATATATATATATATATATATATATATATATATATATATATATATATATATATATATATATATATA
>VRLP01005938.1:0-32388 GCA_009660295.1 Lophius piscatorius | reverse complement strand
GTTAACTGTTGAAAATTACTGATATTATCATGTTGGTGTGGTTATTTTCATTAGATCTGGCTGAGCAGAGGTCTGTGTATGCGTGCATACATGATTAAAAGATGATGTTCATGTGTATGATGTGGCTCTTTGCAGTAACACAGAAAAAAAAGTGACTCTTAGTCTCTGACTGGTTGGCCACCCCTGATATAGCGTTACCTTAGTTTATTTATTAGTGCTCGTATTTATTAACTTATGATTTTAAAGTATTTTGTCTTGCACTGAATTACTGATGTGAAACACAATTTCATTTTTGCGAAACATTAAAATGAAAAATAAAGGAATCTTGAATCTCAAGAATTTCAGACTTATCTCCGATGCCTTAACTGTTGGTTGTAAAAAAAAAAAAGAAAAGAAAAAGGTTAAAAGTATTCCTAGTATCTGGGCTGTAAAGTAATAATAATTATCATCATCATCAATATAGTTGAATTTTACCATATAGAATTCTATTTAGTTTGTTTTTACATTACAAAAACTTCTGTCTTGAATCTCCCCTCAGCTGTGACGGACAGACGGAGTGCTCGGTACTTGCCATTGCTGAGTATCTGGGAGACACTAATTTATGCGGTGATTTTTCCAAGTACCTTCTTGTGGATTATGTTTGTGTCTGATTGGTGAGTAAATAAAAGACATCAACGGTTAAACGGTTAAAAAATTTGATGCATCATGTGATTCCTGATTCCAGGATGTTTTCTTGTTATTTTAGGAGACTGACTTCTAATATTAGCGTCCCAGAGAGGAGCTACGATTCTGTCTTCAACAGTCACACATCAACAAGAATATAACTGTATGAATAAATAAAAATAAGCATCTATTCATTGTGTTTTTGTCTTCATTTAAGATTGCCACATCTGCAACTGCAGTATTGATTAAATAAAGCCAATTAACTTGTTTACTAATATAAAATGACTTACTAACCCTTTAATGCCCTGCTCAACTTTTTGGTTAAGTACATTTGGAGTCTCTATTTCTTATTGAGAAATGTGTGCCACTTGATTGAACCTGTTTATTATATGACCCGGCGGCAGCATCTATAAGATATGCTAAAATGTAAGGGGGCAATGGTGGAACCATGGGAAACACCATATATGTCCCATTAAACATGGCCAAGGAAAAAAGTCATATTCGATTAGTAGGATGTTTTGTGAAAGCTTGTGAAAACTTACTAACATTATTATGTAACTTCTTACAACAAAAAAGTCTAATAAGGGTCAAATAGTGTTCTAAAAACATATTTTACCAAAAGGCTGCGCTAATCTAATTAAAAATTACGATTTTCCATGAAATGCAAAATTTCACCATTAAATTATTTTGAAAATTGATTTATTTTTTATTTTATTTAAATATGCTTGAAAAAACTATCTGTCATTTCATGGTACATTTAGATTGCCTATGAAATTAAAATAATAAACACAACAAAGAAAAAAAGTGTACAAAGAAAATACTTTTCCACATTTTTTTTTTTGTGGTTTCAGCAGATGAGCGTACCTTCATCGCATGTGAAGGAGAAATGGCAGAAATAAAATGTGGTAATAATGTATTTATGATCCTGTTTTGATCTAGATATTTGGCTATGGAAATATATCCTAATAATGCTGTTTAAACATTTGTAAACTTTAATTTGTTGTAATGTATATTTAACGATTATGCACTTCTGGAGAAAATGTTTGATTTTCTCACATAGCAGGCAGGATCAGACATACAGAAGTCACAAAAACAACTATGTTTCATTCAATTTAAATAAATAAAATAAATCTGAACAACATGAAGCAATGAAGGAAGTGTAATCTATGAATATAAATATGTTCATAATTTCATTTATTGAATATATTTTTATTATAAATAATTTGACACTGACACTACAACATCAGGTTTTATCACTGACCTACCAATGACACGCAGAATAAACCACGGGATATAATGTATTAATAAAGGAAGATGTAGTTATGATGGAGGCGTGGTTTGGCTTGTGTGAACTGCAAACAACTGCATAATTAAGTATGTGTCTAATAAAGTTTTTATGTGTAGTGTGAAGATATTTCATATGTCTGTCCAACAAGTTACATTACATTTAAACTGATAAAAATTTAACTTTGTGAAAGCCATCTTTGGACATGTTGATTTCAGAACCTGCACCGGCACTCCTTCCCATTTTACCCGCGTAAGTTATGGAGCAGAACCCTTAATGAGATGGCTGTAAGTATTGCTTTAAAATAACTTGAATTGAGGTAGAACAACTCCAACTCCAACAACAGACACACTTCTCCTTTTTAGCCCTTTTTTGTTTTGAAGAGATGATTTATAAATATTTTCTCTCCTGTATTGGAGAAAAAAAAACGTATTTACAAAGTCTGGGAGTGACACTGCTTTCGGTCATAACATTATTTAAATTTTTTTATAATATATAATATCATTCAATTAATTTAATGAGACTCGCTCCACATAGTAAGATAGATAATTATTTTAAAGTGAACATGAATATGCTAACGACACCAGGATTTTGCCTATAACAGAGTCAGTTTGTTGCTTCCATGTTCATATATGTTTGATCACAAGCTCTTACACCTGATGTGACGGTAACTCTGGTTTTTACCGCTAGAAAAGTGACAGACAAGATTGGCCGGGCTTCGGTCTGGAATCTACACTAAATCGCACACCTCCTCTTCGTGGTTAAGAGGGAAAGATATTTGTAGATATTGTGAAGCATCGGAGAAATAAAGTGGTAGAAAGAAAAGGTTTACAAAAAGAAAGATTTTAGTTAAATTACTATTTTCCACGAAAAACTAAATGTTATCATTTATTTTAGAAATCTGACTTTTATTCATCTACTTATTTTACTGTTTAAATGGGCCTCGGCAAAACGATGTAGTTTAAGCTGAATTCACATTGTTTAAAATTAAATAAATAAATGCCACAAAGAATTGAAATATGAAAACAAATAATTTTTCCTTTTTTTTTTTTATCTTTGTGAGGGTATTCAAGTATTAACTTACTTTTGATATGAGTGTAAAAATCTTCAACAAATTCACTTATTCATGTTTTTAATCATGAATTTTCTGCATGTTCTACATATCTTAGGTACGCAAATGAAAAAAAGGTTCAGGAATATTTCAAGAATTATCCTCAGTCATGGAAATAAACTTTTTTGACAAAGACTGCCTGTGGGTAGTAGGGAGATACAAATCCAACTACCTTTGATGGGAGACCAAAGTATAGAGAAGAACTTTAACCAATTTTAACATTTGGTGTCAGGCTGGTTACACAAGGAACACAAACACTGGTCTCCTGGGTAAAGTACTTTGTGGTTCGAATCCAACCACTTCAAATGCCTTAAAATATCCAAAACCACGACAGAGAAATACTTCAAAGATGAAATTAAAATTTTGACCGAACAAGACTGCCAAACTGATTGTTTGTTTCAAAGATTGCACAATAGACTATTAAGTAAAATAGAAAAATTATTTGATCTCTTTTGACATTCAGATCACACTCTTGTGCTCCTCCAGCAATAGAAAATATTTGAGTTTCAAATATTTACAACATTTAAAGTAAGTCATGCCCCTTGTTTCATACCATTTCTCTTAGAATGGTATCCTTGGCTCTGTTGAGTAACCCTCCATTCTAGTGCAGAAGAAACTGTTGTCACTAGAGTGACCATAATTGCCTGTGAGTGAACGACCTGTTCTTGACTAAGATTAAGAATGGTTTTTTTATGGAATTATTTACACATATTGTTATGTTCTTTATCTTTTAGTCCTGGCCGCTGCTTGTTGTTTGACAGCGGTAGGTAAATAATTCCAATTTCCATCATCTTTCTCATTTACCTTTCCTTTATCCAAATATCTATCTTTTATATCAATTTTGCTTTTCAAACTTGATTTTATTATCAATATATATTTGTTTGTTATTGAACCCTTCTGTCGTGTGTATTTATTTTTACTTTTCCAAGATTTGAAGATACACAGTGACTTCAAATCTATAACTTACAAATCATTATTGATAATCATCATTCATAATTCATGATGAAATTATCTGACAGTTCAAGAATTAAAGAAGTAATTAAATAAAATATCAAAAAGCACATCTTCAGTAGATGGAAGCTGGATATGTCGAGTACTGATAATCATAGAAAATAAGAGATATATCCTACTCACACTGTAACTGTCCGGCCACGACTTGCCACCCTGCCATGAATCTCTTTGTTGTGTTGCTCTCTTGCCGGGTGAGGATTATTCTGTGTAAAACACCATAAATTTCGTATAGTCAAGTTCACATGCCCTTGGTTTGACATGCACACACTGCTCAGTGCTATTACTTCATACATTATTTCAGAAAAACAAAATATATCACACCGTGATCATCATCTTTTATATTAATATGTAATTCAAGGATATAATCTTGAACATAAAAGCACCATATATATATATATATATATAAAAGATATATATATAATTTGTATGCATATATGCATCTTTACAGAAAATCTAAATTATAAAGAAAAAATGTCCTTACATTAATCTAACAAAGATTAGAAAGAAAGAAAAGCCATTTTTTTCTGGCCACTGTCACCAAGTGCTTGCTCACTGAGGAATTTGTTGGGTCTCTGTAGATAATTATATAAAGAGTTTGTTCTAGACCTGCTCTATCTAGGAAGCACCTTGAGACAACTGTTGTTTTGAATTGGCGCTATATAAATAAAGATTGATTGATTGATGGACTCCATTAGCCTAGCATGAATTCTGTAAACTAGTATGTGAAATTTAAGAGCTGTAGACATTAAAAATAAAATAAATACAGTTTGTATGACAATAATAACATTTTATAACCGATATTTGGTAAATTCTTTGTATTTTTTAAGCTTTTTTACCATATTTTAAAAAACCATTAGCATGAGAGCTCTTATCGGCAGAGAGAGTTGAAGAGCCCAGCGTGAATTTACAAGTGACATCAGCGTATGTTAAGGCGCTGTAAGTAGCATTGCGTTAAACAGAATAAAAGCTCCCGTATGCATGGAAATCAGCGAAATTTGAACTACATTTAATTTTGGATTAATTTTGTAAGATTTAATAAATCATTCACATAACTACATGGGTTGCATTACCATGGAAACTGAAAAAGAATACATAAAAATAACGCAAGACAACACTCCATTTATGACTGGGAGCCTTCATGAAAAAGCTTTATAGTTGTTGAATTATACTAATCCAAACGTGACTACTGACAGATTGACGAGATGGAAACCACTCCTGTAACCTTAATTGTCTGCATTTTTTAATATGTTGTAACTCAGTGTGTCTGAAGTACTGATCTTTCTCAACTGAATAATCAACATATTTATTTCTGTTTTTTTCATCAGGAGAGCTCTATCATGTGACATGTCCTGGCAGATACACTCACCTGCACTGTCGTACGTATCTTTATAGTTTTGAAAATTTTCCCTTACCCTTTCAAACCTTCTTTCCCTATCCTAACTTTTGGTTTGTCACTTTTTTCAATTTTGTGATCATTGTTTTGCGTTTGTTCAGCTGAAGGACAGGTGATAGAAATGCTGAAATTTGATTATGGTCTGAAAAGTGATGTTAACTGTGACATTAATGACCAGCCTGCTCCGGTCTCAACCAAAGACTGCATACATCCATTGGTGCTTCCATTGGTCAAGGCTGTGTAAGTTCACAATTTACTTATTTATTTTGTTCTGAATAAAATGTTACATGTTATGGGTGGATCCAGGTGCTAGGCAAACTTGAAATTAGGTTTGCAGCTGAAGTGCCCCTTCTACTTTGTGCCAACTCAAACATTTGGTGTAACATGACTGATCCTGCATCTGTGTCATGTGGGAGGAAAGGTTGTATCGAAAAGTTTCTAAGGTTTGCAACTGTGATGCGGCTTGATAAAGAGTGTATTTAATCGCAAACGGTTAATCTTAGGTGACCTGATACTGCTTTAGTATGAATATTGTCTTTCTGTCACTGTAGTGCAGCAAATAAAGACGTTTCACGATGAAAAAGTGAACTTCAATAACTCCACTCTCCTTGGTCCTATTTGCCTCAAAGTTCACACGGATGTAAGACTCCCAGTCCATCTTTGTCGTAGCACCAACTTGGTGCCATAACACCAAGAAAGTGTCATTGAAATGGGTCAGCATATATATAACAACTTAATGGAGATTGAGCTTGAATATAGTAAGTTCTTATCAAACAGCCGTGCAGAGTTCAGGAAATCACCAAATTTGCTACACTCAACGTTATATTTTGATATGTGTTAAAGCAGGGATTTGAATCCACCGGGCAAAAAACAGTTACAACAAGATTTAACAAATAAATGAATCATAACTTTCCAATAATTCAACTAATAATTCTATTTATTTTTCTCTAGCTGTGACAACTTACAACATTGCTTATTGGAAGTGGATGGTGAGGTCATGTTTACCTGCGATGCATCACCGAATAACTTCATTCAAATCACCTACCAGTGTAATCCCAGACAGCCTGGTGAGTATTACGTACAGCAGAGGACTGGCTGGTGTTCACCAACGTGATTCTGCAGGTATCAGTAAATCGGATGTTTAGAGTTTAGGATCACATTGTAAGATCTCAACTTCTCCTCCTGATCTTTTGGCAGATGAGCGTACCGTCATTATACGTGACGAGGAGATGGCAGAGATAAAATGTGGTAAGAATGTATCTTAGTCACGTCTGAATGTAGATGTTGGGTTATGAAAATATCCCATAAAGATGCTGTTTCAGAATGTGTTCATGAATATCTTTTTTGAACTTTAATTTTTTGTTATTCATGTGTAATTATTGTACACTATCTGGGAAAATGTGTAATATTTGCATACAGCAGGATCAGACTGAGAAAAGTCACTAAAAACAACATAGTTTCATCAAATGCTATGATGTTTTGACACAGTAAATTAGAAATCCAAACTACAAGTCAGTCTAATCTATGAATATGAATGTGTATTTCATTTCTATTTATCTCTAGCACTGTAATGCAAGGCTATTTATGACTAAAAGCATGGTATATGTTGTATTCCAAAAGGAAGTAGTTTTTCTGAACCGAATTCAATTGCATCATTTTTTGCTGGTATGTTAATGTACGACGTGTCTATGTTTTTATTTGCGAAGTTAGGACATTTTATTTGGTTTATCCAATAAGTTACATCACATATAAACTGATTATGTTCAGTTTTTGTTTATTCTTGACATGCTGTCTTCATGTGTGTCACCCTCAGAAACTGGTGAAAAAATTGTGAAAGCCAACTTAGGACGTGGCTATTTCAGGAAATGCCCGGTTGCTGTAAGTATGGCTTCAAAGATCTTGAATTAGGGCAGAGGGATGTGATATTTGTAATAAATAGTTTTTATTCCGAAGCATATTTTGGAGAGCTAAAAAATTTAAAACTATTTCACACTATAAAAACTGCTGAGGTTAAAATACATGCGTTTAAAGGAACCAACCTCACCACAGGGTTGTTTGAACACACCTGAGTTGGGTTCTGTTTTCTACCCAACAATGGGTTAAAATGACATTTGTCAAGTTAAAACAGAGAGTGGGATTAAAATATAACCAAAATTTCTGAGTTATTAGTATTATATGATCATTGGTTCTAAAACTTTTTATGTTTTAACATTCACGTGAACATTTGATCAAATTTCCAGCTATCTAAGTAGGTTGCAAATATATATTATATAATAATAATAATAATAATAATACATTTAATTCATAACGCACTTTACATTTGGATCAAATCTCCCATATAGACCTTAGTTATTATTTAATGGATTTAATTATCTATTAAATAATTTTTGATTTAGTTGGTTCTGATTTATTTTATACTTCTTTCTCTGGTTTTCAGCTGCGTCACTGCAGTGTTACAATCAGAAATGTTCTGCTTGATTTTCATGTGTCATTCATTAGCAAACCCTCCCCGGCATCGTCAACGTGATTGTGCTTTTTGTTTTGGGTTAATTGCATTCAAAATTGAAGCATCAGTCAGTTTCAACGGTAAGATCAATAATGAAGAAGTTCAAAAGACTGAAGACGTTAAAAATCAGCCAGGAAGAGGCCGTATCTGCAAACTGACCCCAAATACTGCGAGGAGAATGTTTCCGGTGGCAAAAGGCCCCTCAAAGGATAACAGCAAGAGATTTATCGCATTAACAGGAAGGATCTGCGCTGGCTGCAATGACATTTTCATGATATCCCTGGGATATTGTTATTATTACCAGTCGTAGCTAGTAATATTACGAATAGTGTCTCATTTCTACTATTGGTAGCACTCAAAATGGCTGGTTTAATTTAACCTCACAAAATTCTATTTTGATAGTTTTTACATCAGAAACAACCTTTTCCTTCTGATCTCTCCTCAGTTGTGAAGGGAAGAGCGAGTGCTCTGTTTACACCATCATTAAGTTTCTGGGAGAACCTAATTTCTGCGATAATCTTTCCAACTACCTTCTTGTGGATTATGTTTGTACCTGATTGGTGAGTAAAATAAAAAAACTCGTCTTGACAATTTTGCAAACAGTTAAAAAATTTGATGAGTCCTGTGATGCCTGAGGATGTTTTTCTTGTTCCTTTAGGAGACCTGCTTCTATTAACGGCCCAGAGAGGAGCCGCGATTCTGTCGTAAACAGTCAAACATCATCAACTGGATGAAATAATAAAATAAGGATCTACTCATTTTGTTTTCTGTCTTCATTTAAGATTGAGAGGTATAGAAAAGGCCAGAAGTAGTTGCATTGTGTCTTTATCGATTTAGGTTAAACCACGACAGAGTGCTGAGGGGAGAAATTGTGGGATTACGTTAGGAAGTCTGCAGTGGTAGAGAAGTAAGATAGTGTGGAACAGGATGTGTATGAGAGCAGCGTGAGAGCGGTGAGATGTCCAGTACGAGTGATGAATGGGTTTAAGGTGGAGTTGGGACTGCATCAAGGATCGGCTCTGAGCCCCTTCTTGTTTGCTATTGGGATGGACTGGCTGAAAGATGTGGTCATGCAAGAGTCTCCGTGGAATACCACCTGTAGGGAACAGGTGGAAGAAAAACTTTAGAGGTGGAGGTATGCACTGGAGAGAAGGGAAAGAAGGTCAGTTACAGAAAGACACAAAATATGTCTGAATGAAAAAGAGACAGCTTGAACAGTGAGGATGCAGTTTGAGTACTTCGGGTCAACTGTTAAATGCAGCTGCAAAGAGATTTTTTTAAATGCTAAAAAATAGACTACTATCCAAAAAGCTGGTCTTCTGCTTTGACTTGACAACATTTCACATCTCATCCAAGAGGCTTCTTCAGTTCTGACTGCATGTTGTGGAGTTTGGGATTTTATACCTCCAGTAAGTGTTAGTACATAGAAAGTAATTAGGATATAGCTGTGCATACCTAATATGGCTCGGTCTGAGTCCTAGGAGTTGTTAGGGACAGAGGGGTCCAGATTGTCTGCAAGATTATCATGTGAGTCGTCAGAATCACGTGAATCCGGGTGTGGACGATTGTTACAATTAAATTGCATTGTATGTGGATGATATGTGGTGGCATAGACCCCATCCCTGTTTAGAGAAGACGGCTCCACTTTTACATACAATAGATGGCTTCCCTCACTCCTCTCTCTAACCATCTATCCTCTCTGTCCAAAATGTGAACGTTGTTGTCCTCAAAAAAGTGTCCCTTTTCCTGGAGATGGAAGTGAACTGCTTAGTCCGGTCCTGATGAGCGGGCTCTCCTGTGCACAGAAATTAGTCTTGTTGCAAGACTAATTTCATGACTAATTTCAGACTAATTTCATGTCAGGTAAGGTTTTCTAGAATGCTGATCTCACACACAAAGCCGAAATCAATGATGAAGTTAATAACTGGGTCATCTGGCGTCTCTTTCTCCCCCGAGCTTTAGATAGATTAGTTACAGCAGCAAACACAACATAGATACATACTTATATAAATACATTTATATACCTACATATATATATATACATATATATATATATATATATATACACATATGTATATAATATACCTTCTCCAACAATCTTCTTTGTGTTAATGTAGAGTTGCATGCCTCCATAACAACCTATGTAAAATTGCCTGAGATGTTTGAGATGACATTATTGTCCAGTAATCTGCTTTACCTGATTTAAAAGTGACTTGTTACATGTTTGGTGATTGCATTTTTGTATAAATTCTTCCCGATCACGTTGATCTATTGAGTTGGGTGTGAGTAATGTGACCCTTCCAAAGAAATGGGAGTTGGACTCCACTCCTTAATTAGTCCCTTCACCTGAGGTATCCAGTTGAGTCCAAAGGTCTAACATTTATTTACCTCTGTATATTTAAACAAATAAACGTAAAAGACCTGTGTGTCACAATGCTATAAATGATTGAATAATACTAGTAATATGGTGAATCCTTTTAGGAAAAGCTTTCAGTTTTTCTCAACATAAATACTATCCTCTATCTCTCTCAGATGAAGAAGATGCCATGGTCCCAACACCCATCTACAACCAGCTCAAAGTCCAGCATCAACAGCTTCTGACAGGATGGATCACACTCAGAGGGAGAACACATGAAGGAGAACCTTGGCAGTAGATCTTTTAAGGCTCCATCAGAAACAACTTTGGGAGCTTTTAGTCAGTTTAATGTAACTGAACGGTCATCCCCTATATTTGAAGAAACTAGGCACCAGTATTGGCACAGACATTAAAACCAATCATCAAATGACAACCAGGAAGGCAATTCTCGGGAAAATGTCAAATATTTTGAAAAGTAAATATAGCTGATATCAGTGTATCATTGACTGTGCTGAAATTTTTACTAGAGATTTAACAATCTTACTGCTCAATACAGACATGGTCGGACTACAAGCATCACAATACAGTTAAATATTTAACTGCTATAACTCCAGCAGGAGGAATTTCTTTCTTTCCCCAGACTGAGGTGTCCGTGTGAAAATGAAATGAGTGATGCATTGATATTTTACAGGGCATTTCAATTTCTAACATTATTTACTTCATGTTTCATGATGTATTTCAGGTTTAATAAATTATTGTTAATACTTGTTTCTGGTCTTAGTACCACATTGCTGTGTATGTAAGGGTGTGATTAATAAACTTTGACTTTAACAATAACAATAAACGTTTGGATAGAGGTTCACAAGGTGTCTTTAACAATGAATTAAATATGCAGTTTGTGAGGAGAAAAACTAACAATTAAAATGTACAGAAATCAATGTATGTTTTTATTGACCATTTTATCAAAAATAATCACAACATTTATCGTAGAAATATACTCACTTCTTGTTAAATATATAGGATATTCTCTAATGTTAACTATTTTCATATATATTTTATATAATATAAAATATATCATATTTATATTATGTTTGTAGCTGTTTGACTTGTTTATGACACCCCATGTCTTGTACAGTTGCGTTTTAATCGCCTTACTACAGAACATCGCCGAGGCATAGCATGGTGTTCAATAAAATTTGAACCGTGGGACCAAAGGCACGCAGCACGCACTAAAGACACGTAAGCACTTGCTTTATTTATTTTATTATAAAATGTTGCATTTCATTGGAACGTAATTTGTGCAAGTTTAATGTGTGTGTGTGTGTGCGTGCGTGTGTCAGAGGGACAATTTGTTGATTTGTGACCTATGTTACTGTGGTCCAACTGTTCATCTATGTTGCAATATGTAATATTTGTAATAACAAACAAAAATCAATAAAATTATTGGGGAAAAAAACTAAAAAAGACACGCAGCTCGCCAATCGTCTGCTGAGAGAGAGAGAGAGAGAGAGAGAGAGAGAGAGAAAGGTAAAGCACAAGATAAACAGAGATGCTGAGCTTGACCTGCAGGTATTTTGAAATGAAAGTCTAAAAGTCCAATTATTTACATAATTTATTTCAAGTTCATAACAAAACAAGATAGAGAGAGGAGGATAGTCTATTCTGGACATTCATTCATTCATTTTCAGTAACCACTCATACTGGACATTCACTGAATCTGATTTTCCTGAGACAGTCTTTATGTAACTCATTGACATTTATTTGGATTTAAAAGAGAATCATATTTAGTCACAGAAGGTAAATCCCATGTGATTTGACACTGCTTTAGTTAAAATATTGCGTTTTACCATTAAAACGGAACTGCAAAACTCCATTACACTTTTTGCCTCGAATAATCTGGAAAAGTCCCAGTCAATCTTAGTGGTGGCACAAAGAAATTTAATATATATATGTAAATCATACAGTGACGTTCATAAGCCATTTCAGTAATGTGTCCTTCAATTGTGTGAGTAAATGTATAACACCAACAGAGAGTTTTTATCAAACATTGGTTCAGAGCAGACACTCTCCAGGATTTTCACCATAAGATAGGATGATAAGAGGTCATGGATTTACACAAACTCACCAAAATAGCTACAATCACAGGTGGTAAACATTCAGGAAATTAAATAAACAATTATCATGACTTAACAATATTTGACCAATGATGCTAATATTTCTAAAGATGTGAAAACTGGAATGCTGCTTACTGCCAAAGCCTAGTCCGCGCCTGTTTACCTGGGATGCATCTACTGAAACTTCTTTCAAATCCCCTACCAGTACAATCCAAGACATCCTTTTGAGTATTACGTACAGCTGAGGACAGGGTGGTGTACACCAACCTGATTCTGCAGATATCACTACATCAGATGTTTAGAGATTAGAATCACATGTTAAAATCTCAATTCCTCCAAGTGCAAGAACTAAAGGTTCTGAGCATTTCAAATAAAAAGAACTGACAACAGCCTCAGTCATGGAAATAAACTCTTCTGACAAACACTGGCTGTAGTTATGCAAATCCAACATTCCTCTGATCAAAGACAGCTCCAAAGTTTAGAGAAAAAACTAAAACCAATTTTAAAATTTGATGTGATACCAAATGTTAAAATGGTTAAACAAGGAACACAAACACAGGTCTCCTGGGTAAAGCACTTTGTGGTTTCCATAAAACCATTTCAAATGCCTCAAAACATCCAAAACCACGCCGGAGAAATGCATTAAAAATGTAATTATGATTTCAACTCGATTGCCAAACTGATTATGTGCTTCAAAGATGCAAAATAGACTTCCAATTACAGAAAATATTAGAGTTTCAAATATTTATAACATTTAAATGTAGGTCAAGTTTCTTTTTCCATGCCAGTTGTCAAAGAATGCTATAATTGCATTATGTACAAAAAAGAATACTTTGTTTAACCCCAGCTGCCCGTTTTAGTGAAAAAGATTCTGTATAAAAAAGTCTCTGCTGTGTCTTCACTTACCAGCCTGTTTTAGTCGTAGTGCCATCTTGTGGCAAAAGGAAATTTGACATTTCATACTTTGAGCACTTTGACACTGAAAACCCTTTTTAATAATAATAATAATAATAATAATACATTTAATTTATAATACTAAAGTGTCCTTGAATTGGGTCAGCAAATATATAACACCTCGACAAAGATTAAGCTTCATTATTTTATTTCTTTCACAGCGGTGCAGAGCTGAGACTATTGTTTTTCACCAGATGAAAGGATTTTGAGGTCAAGGATGCACAGAGGTGGTAAAATCGTAAAAGCAGCGGTCCCCAACCCACCGTATCACGAACCAGTATCGAGCTGCAAAGTGTGTCAGGAAAAAAACAAACAAATTAATATTGTCTTTAGGATAGTTTGAACAAGAATAATAATATCTCTCTAGCTGTGACAAACTGGAACATTGTTTACTGCCAAAGCCCAGTCTGCTCCTCTTTATATGTGACGCATCGCTATATATATTCATTCAAGTCACCTACAAGTGTAATCCCAGACAGCCAGGTGATTATTACGTACAAATGAGGACAGTCTGATGTACACTAAAGTGATTTGGCAGATATCAGTATCCTCATTACATGTGGGGGGCATTTCATTTAGGAATTTGTTCATGAAGGTCTTCTTTATAGCAGAATATTTGTATTTAATGCACTACTGGAGAAAATGTGTAATAATTACATGGAGTAAGTTCAGACATGGAAAAGTCAGAAGAACAAGCAAGTTTAATTAAATACTGTGATGATTTGACTCATCAAATAAGAAATCTGAATAACATGATACAATGAAACCAGTCTTATCAAAATATAAATATGTAAATCAATTTATATCTGACACTATAATGCAAGGTTTGAACTGGTCTACCACTGATATGCAGAATAAAGCATGGGATATAATTCTTTATAAAAATTAGATTAAATTATCCCGAAGACAGTACTTATGTTAGGAGGCATGTAGAGAAGTGAAATACAAATTTTGAAGTTTGTGTTGGTGCTGTCCGTTTCAGCCTTTTTGTTTCTTGTAAAAGAAATGTGTGAATACAGTATTTACTCTCTTGTAATAAAAAAAACTTTTGTACAGTCTGGGAGTGACATTGATTTTGGTCTGAGCATTATTTGTATTGTCTTATAATAAACTAAATAATTCAATTCGTAGCTTGAGACTCAAGAAACAGTGGGTTCCCGTGGTCATAATAATGAATCTCATTTTTAGAATAGAACTATTGAATTTGTTGTTGTTGATCCCCATCACTCCAAACATTAGGATATGCAAGAAAGTGTTAAAAACTTTGAGATTTTGCCATCAACATCGTCAATTTATTTTTTCCATGTTAATTTACTGTCTATTACAAAACTTAATCATTTTATTTGAATAGTCTTTGAGTTTTATCAAAACTGACTTTTAATTCAATATATGTTTGTTGATTTATTTTCATTTTCCAAACTATATAAGCTTTGTTTTCTTAATGTTGAGTGACAATTTATTAACACAGGGTATCTGCATGTTTCAACACGTCAAATTTAAGACTTTTTAAGACCTTTCTAAGACCATAATGAATGGAATTTCACATCCATACTGGCTAGAAAGTATTAAGAATATGAAAGAACCCCAGACTGCCAAGTAAATTTATTTATTCTGTGAAACACATTCCTTCCAGCAGTTTTTCCAGTGTTTGTTCAAGGTTTACACAGTTTTAAAAATTATATAAATTAAATTATGTAATAATAAAACAAATAAATAAAATAATTATGAATAAAGAGAAAAAATATGGATTGGAATTTTTTAAAAGAGCTGGCAAAAAATACCTTATAAACCTGGATAAAAATGCAGTCTTGCTGGCTTAATTCTTATTTCTGAATGAAAATTTGTTTTCAACCTAAAATGAAAACATATTTGCCATATTTGGTCATAAAATCTATAAAGAGAGGGAATGAGTGTAAACACAAGTACTAGACTACATTAATCTGAGCTCTTCACTCTTGGCTGAAATCTCCTCCACAATGTTCTTGATCTCAGCCATTTTCGCCTTGTAGCTCCTCCTCAGCGCATTTGATTTGGTTATGAGTTGGGCCATCTTACTGCCAGCCTTGCCCTCAGCCTCGTCTGAATCTCTGGCCAGACTTTCAGAAACCTCTTCAATGGTTTCCTTTTCCTTTTTAGTTCTTCCAGGTCATCTTTTGCAACCTTTTCTTCTTGCCCTTTGTCCCAAACTCCTGCTTCCTTCTCTGTTGGTCAAGCAGGATGCAGTACTTTGACCTGGCTGATGACAGAGAACTCAGTTCTTTTGTCAGAGGAACCTTTGAAACCCCCCCATGTTGTTTGACATAGTCACACACAAGCCTGTGTGCAACGAAAGTTTCCATGTTGCAAGTCTCAACTTCTTTGTTCACAGAAAAGCCCCTCTCCAAAGTGGCCTGTCCATGGGACAAAACTAGCAGTTTCTGATAAAAGGCCCAAAGTTCCAGATAGGGCTTACTAAGGAACCCATACAAGATGTCCAGCCTATTTTGCATTGGCAGGAATGAGAGAAACTCTTCATTCCTGCTCTCAAGGGATAGGAACTTCTCCAATTGTTGGAGAATGGCATCAGCTGTGAGAAATTACATAAGAAAAATAGGAGAAATATATTGATAAATCATTATATTATATCAACAATCTATAATTGTGATAATGGTGTACAATATAAAATTCCAAAACAAAAAGTGAGCCAGTGCACACAGAACAGGTGTCGGGCCATGTAAAAACAACAAAAGTAAGAGATCCACTCATATTATTTTGTCTATTGAAAATAGATAAACTTCTGGAAAAGGTAATTCTAATGTGGAAATATGTCAATTGCTTTGTTACCAATTACTTTTCTATAATAGTGGAGCAAAAAGATTCTGTTCGTAACAAACAGACTGTTTACAGCACTGCCTCCTACTTTTCTTCAAAGTCTATGCCAATACTTCCTACCAGCAGAAACCCCTCATGTCAGCTGTCTGTCCTACAGAAATGTCTGAATCAGACATTTCATCTGCTTCTTGCATTTGTCTGGATCTCTGAATATGACAGAAGGAGCCCTGAGGAGCAGAGCCATGTTCATTGATCTTCTCAAGTAACCATTGGATACTTGAGAGGGCTCCTCTCCTGCACTTTTAAGACGATGTTTGACCATGCTTGTACCAGTCCATTCTAAATTCAAGGACCCTGAGCTCTGAACTTTTGCTGCACTGGAAAGGGGAATACGCTGTAAATACAATAAAATATGTTCCACTTGCATCCCAACCAAAGTTTATGGAATGATCTTTCAAGATTACCACATTACCTTGAGGACTGACTCAGCACCCAAGCCGATGTCGATGTCCTTTGATTAGAGCCAGTTCTTCTTGTCATCGTCGTCTCGCAAGATGTCTCGCTTGATAAAGCGTCTAAGTAGAGCCTGTCAAAAGACAATCTAAAAAAATAAATACTAAATAAAAGTAAACTGTAAATAATTGTCCCCTGTATCCACATTTGTTATAAATTCATAATTCTAATGCATGAGAAAGATTGACAAATTGAACTGTTTTTTTAATGAGTGTGTTCACGTTAATTAGGTCTAATCAGTAATGACAAGGCTTGTGATGACTATATGAATCATTTCCTTGATCAGCTCAGCCAAGTCTCTGCTGAGGAAAGGCATCACTGGGTCGTCTGTAATACCTCTTTAAAAAGGGTTTGAAGGTCTTGGCAACAGATGCGTAGAACTGTTATTTGGCCAAGATGAGCTGGTCTTCCATGGCTGTTTGGTACTGTATCAGGGATGCTGTCCCAGGGTTTGGAAGATTCTTGCTTGTCACTGCATCCATATACTGCTGAAGAAGTGGTCAAAATGTAATAGCCCTCTTTGCAACAGGCAAGTTCTCGATCCACAAATGACCAAAGAAGGATAAAGGGAAGACGGTGGATTTGGTGACAGCACTGCAGTCTTCTCTCCTTGCTGGTACATTGTCGAACAGTGTGTGCATGGCTCTCAAAGGATTGTCCAGCTGCCAAGTGGCGAATCATTTTTTATTTATTTACCTTTATTTAACCAGGAATTCCCATTGAGATCAGAAATATTTTACAAGGGAGAACTGCTGGTTTAGCAGCCATGCAAAATCAAATCTATATGAAATACTTACATGATGCACAAATTAACATAAAACCGAATGACAGCTATTTAAGCACAGTGGCCTCTTTAAAATAACAATAACATTCCTCCTCACTGCATGCTTTCTGATACTCTTAAAACCTGAATGGATATGAATGTTTTTATTTTAAGAGCTTGTAATGTATGCAGGCCACAGCTCCCCACAAAAAAATTGACTACCTAGTACATGCACAATTGTGTGCGGTATAAAGACATCTACAACTGTCCAACTGTACTACATTAGGGGATATGTGAACAATAAAAAATAGGTGAACTAGTATATGCAACAGAATAGATTAGGATTTGACAAATATATATACCACATATATTATGGTGAGAGTAAATACTATGCAATGCTTCCATATAAAACATTTACTTACTTTGACATGTTTCAGTATGTCTGGAGCTGTCGCATGTCCCATAAATTGGGACCCAAGGTTCGCCTTGACTGGACCTGTTTGCCTTCCCAGAAACATTCATGCAGGTCCAGCTGCTTGCTCTTTGTCTTCCCATTCAGACTCTTGTCGAACATAAGCAGGACAGGACCCTTGACTCTGGAAATTAGGTCTTTCTTCATGAAATCAGCTAAACCAAATCGCGTGATGTAGGCCGTTTAGTTCAATCCACATGTTAAGGTTTTCGATATATCCGAATAATGTCGTAAAAAGTTCATCAATGCCGTCATTGCTTAAATATGACTGATGGTTCGCGAGGGTGTGTAAAGTCCACAGCAACTCAGCTTTTAGCGTTGGTGTAGCTCCAAGCGCTGTCCAGAGGTCGATTGGTTTTGATGCTGTAGGTCCAGACATGGATCAAAACGCACTGATTACAGGCGTTTATTGCTGGTTTTTTAAAACCGCTTTATGTTTTTTCTGATTTGGCATGCGACTCCGGAGAAGCGATGCCCAATGTTCCAAGTTTCTGATTTTTCTTGAAGAAGTTGCAGCGGGATTCAAAAAGGTTTCCAGGCACCAGCTTCAACAACGCACTAAATTGACTGTTCTCTAACCATAGGTTATTGAATTTGCATTTCATAAAGTTTTCTAAAAACAGACTGGCTAAGCCAAACAATATTTCATTTTACAGTACACTTAGACTGTCTAAAATGAATTTATGAATGACCCAAAGAAATAACATATGCAAATAAATAATTTCTCCATAATTTTCATACCTGGCATATCAGTATGAAAATTTCCGACCAATTCACAAGTTTTGTGTTGGATATGAAAATCTTTCAAAGCTTATACAAATCATTTATATGTAAAGTGCAAAAACTCTCTCAGAACTAAAGGTTCTGAATATTTTTTTAAATTATCGTCAGTCATGGAAATAAACTTTTTTGACAAAGACTGCCTGTGGGTAGTAGGGAGATACAAATCCAACTACCTTTGATGGGAGACCAAAGTATAGAGAAGAACTTTAACCAATTTTAACATTTGGTGTCAGGCTGGTTACACAAGGAACACAAACACTGGTCTCCTGGGTAAAGTACTTTGTGGTTCGAACCCAACCACTTCAAATGCATTAAAATATCCAAAACCACGACAGAGAAATACTTCAAAGATGAAATTAAAATTTTGACCCAACAAGACTGCCAAACCGATTGTTTGCTTCAAAGATTGCACAATAGACTATTAAGTAAAATAGAAAAATTATTTGATCTCTTTTGACATTCAGATAGAAAATATTTGAGTTTCAAATATTTACAACATTTAAAGTAAGTCATGCCCCTTGTTTCATGCCATTTCTCTTAGAATGGTATCCTTGGCTCTGTTGAGTAACCCTCCATTCTAGTGCAGAAGAAACTGTATAAAAAGATGCTCTCTGCTGTGTTATCTTCATTCACACCAACCGTCAAGATGTTTCTCACTAGAGTGACCATAATTGCCTGTGAGTGAACGACCTGTTCTTGACTAAGATTAAGAATGTTTTTTTTATGGAATTAATTACACATATTGTTATGTTCTTTATCTTTTAGTCCTGGCCGCTGCTTGCTGTTGGACAGCGGAAGGTAAATAATTTCAATTTCCATCATCTTTCCCATTTACCTTTCTTTTAGAATCTATCTTTTATATTCATTTTGCTTTTCAAACTTGATTTTATTATCACTTTATAATTGTTTGTTATTGAACCCTTCTGTCGTGTGTATTTATTTTTACTTTTCCAAGATTTGAAGATACACAGTAACTTCAAATCCATAACTTACCAATCATTATTGCTAATCATCATTCATAATTCATGATGAAATTATCTGACAGTTCAAGAAGCAAAGAAGTAATTA
Source organism: Lophius piscatorius (assembly GCA_009660295.1). Lineage (NCBI taxonomy): Eukaryota > Metazoa > Chordata > Actinopteri > Lophiiformes > Lophiidae > Lophius > Lophius piscatorius. The sequence continues at coordinate 12,585 of VRLP01005938.1, read as the reverse complement.
AATAAAATATCAAAACGCACATCTTCAGTAGATGTAAGCTGTATATGTTGAGTACTGATAATCATAGAAAATAGAGATATATCCTACGCACACGCAATTAGCTTCAGCTCAATATGTAACTGTAGCCAGTTTGGATCCAACCTGTCATCCTGCCATGAATCTCTTTGTGGTGTTGCTCTCTTGCAGGGGGGGTTGGGGGGATGGTTATTCTGTGTAAAATACTATAAATTTAGTGATCATCATCTTTTTTTTAAATATGTAATTTAAGGATATGAACTTGAACATAAAAGCACCATGTACTTATAGATTATTATATTATTTATATATATAATTAGTACACATATGTGCATCTTTACAGAAAATCTAAATTATAAAGAAAAAATACATTAATGAAAGAGTAAACTCACATACCTTGGTAAAGAACACTATATCATTTGTATAGCGAACTTCCCATGCCCTTGTTTTTAACATGCTCACCATTAAAAAGGAAAACAGTTGACTGTCTGAAAAAAAACTATAACTGGACTCCATTAGCCTAGCATGACTTTCGTAAATTAGCATGTGAAATTAAAGTGCTGTAGACAATACAAATGAAATAAATACTGTTTGTATGACTATAATAACATTTTATAACCTATATTAAGTAAATTCCTGGTACTTTTTAAGCGTTTTTACCATATTTAACACATCATTAGCATGATCGCTAGTACAATTTTACCTGTCATCGGCAGAGTGAGCAGCTGAAGAGTCCAGCGCGAAATTACAGGAAGTGACATCACCGTAGGTCAAGGGTCAGGAAGTAGCAGTGCCTTTCGCAGAATTAAAGCTTCCAACAAAGAAATGTACCTCATTACACATGGAAAACAACGTAATTGGAAGAGAAATGGATTTTGGTGATATATAAATCAATCACACAAGTACATGGGTTACATGACCATGGAAACTGAAATGGTTACCTAAAAATAAAACAAGACTTCACTTCAAAACTGTATAGTTGTTGGATTATACTAATCCAAATGTGACTACTGACAGATTTATGGGATGGAATTCTCAATTTAATAATCAACAAATTTCTTTCTGTTTTTTTCATCAGGAGAGCTGTATCATGTGACATGTCCTGGCGGATATACTCACCTGTACTGTCGTACGTGTCTTTATATTTAAAAAAAATTCCCACTAACTTCCCTTAACCTTTAAACCTTCTTTCCCTATCCTACTTTCTTTTCTTTTTTTAATTGTGTGATCATCGTTTTGCGTTTGTTCAGCTGAAGGACAGGTGATCGAAATTCTGAAACTTGATTATGGTCTGAAAAGTGATGCTAACTGTGACATTAATGACCAGCCTGCTCCGGTCTCAACCAAAGACTGCATACATCCATTGGTGCTTCCATTGGGCAAGGCTGTGTAAGTTCACAATTTACTTATTCATTTTTTTCTGAATAAAATGTTACATATTATGGGTGGATCCAGGGGCTGGGCAAACTTGAAATCAGGTTGAAGTGCCCCTTCTACTTTGGGCCAACTCAAACATTTGGCGTAACATGACTGATCCTGCATCTGTGTCATGTGGGAGGAAAGGTTGTATTGAAAAAGTTTCTCAGGTTTGCAACTGTGATGCAGCTTGGTAAAGAGAATAGTATTTAAACGCAAACGGTAAATCTTAGGTGACCTGATACTGCTTTAGTATGAATATTGTCTTTCTGTCACTGTAGTGCAGCAAATAAAGACGTTTCACGATGAAAAAGTGAACTTCAATAACTCCACTCTCCTTGGTCCTATTTGCCTCAAAGTTCACACGGATGTAAGACTCCCAGTCCATCTTTGTCGTAGCACCAAATTGGTGCCGTAACACCAAGAAATTTAATATCTCATACTTTGAGTATTTTGACACTTAAAAGTGTCATTGAAATGGGTCAGCATATATATAACAACTTAATGGAGATTGAGCTTGAATACAGTAAGTTTTTATCAAACAGTCGTGCAGAGTTCAGGAAATCACCAAATTTGCTACACTCACAAGTGGTTAACGTTATATTTTGATATGTGTTAAAGCCGGGATTTGTATCCACCGGGCAAAGAACAGTTACGAAAAGATTAAACCAAAATAGGGAATCATGACTTTGCAATAATTTGACTAATAATTCTAATAATTTTTCTCTAGCTGTGACAACTTACAATATTGCTTACTGAAAATGGCTGGTGAGGTCATGTTTACCTGCGATGCATCGCCGGATAACTTCATTCAAATCACCTACCAGTGTAATCCCAGACAGCCTGGTGAGTATTACGTACAGCAGAGGACTGGCTGGTGTTCACCAACGTGATTCTGCAGGTATCAGTACATCAAATGTTTGGAGTTTAGGATCACATGGTAAGATCTCAGCTTTTCCTCCTGATTTTTTGGCAGATGAGCTTACCGTCATTGCATGTGAAGGAGAGTTGGCAGAGATAAAATGCGGTAAGAATGTATCTTGGTCACGTCTGAATGTAGATGTTGGGTTATGAAAATATCCCATAATGATGCTGTTTACAAATGTATTCACAAATATCTTCTTTGAACTCTCATTTTTTTTTATTCATATGTGATTATTGTACACTCTTTGGGAAAATGTGAAATATTTGCATACAGCAGGATCAGACCTAGAAAGTCACTAAAAAAACAACTAAGTTGCATCAAATGCTGTGATTATTTGACACAATAAATTAGAAATCATAACAACAGGATGCAAGGTGTATATTGTATTCCAAAAGGAAGTAATTTTTGTGAGCCGTAAAGAGTTTCATCATTTTTTGCTGGTATGTTAATGAACGACGTGTCTACGTATTTGTTTGTGAAGTTAGGACATTTTATTGGGTTTATCCAATAAGTTACATCACATTTAAACTGATTATGTTCAGTTTTTGTTTATTTTTGACATGTTGTCTTCATGTGTGTCACCCCCAGAAACGGGAGCTATTCAAATTGTGAAAGCCAACTTTGGACGCGTTGATTCCAGCACCTGCAGCGAAGCAATTTCATTTTATACTTGCACAAGTTATGCCACGGAACCCATAATGAGAATACTGTAAGTATGGCGTATTCAAACGTACTTGACTTGAGGCAGAAGGATATGAAAAGTATTACATTTTGTTTATTCTTGAGACTATTTTAAAGAGCTACAACAATTAAAACTGTTTCACACTATAAAAACTGCTGAAGTAAAAATAAATGCGTTGAAAGGAACCGACCTCACCACATGGTTGTTTGAACACAGCTGAGTCGGGTTCTGTTTTCTACCCAACAAAGGGTTAAAATGACTATTAAAACAACCAGCTAGTGGGATTAAAATACAACACAATTTCTGAGTTATTAGTATTACATGATAATTGGTTCTATTTCTTTTATGTTGTAACATTCACATGAACATTTGATCAAATTTCACGTGAATGAATTATTGGGGTTAGTTTGCAAATCGGCCTGGAAGAGGCCGTGTCTGCAAACTGACCCCAAATACTGTGTGGAGGATGTTTCCAGTGGCAAAAGGCCCTCAAAGGATAACAGCAAGAGATTTATCGCGTTAACACGAAGGATCTGCGGTGGCTGCGATGAAGATTTCATGATATCCCCTGGATATTCTTATTATTACCAGTCATAGTTAGTAATATTACTAGTAGTTTCTCATTTTTATTATTAGTAGAACTCAAAATGGCTGGTTTAATTTAACCTAATAGAATTGTATTTTGACTTTTTCCTTCTGATCTCTCGTCAGTTGTGATGGAAAGAGCGAGTGCTCTGTTTACGCCCTCAGTAAGTTTCTGGGAGAACCTAATTTCTGCAATGATGTTTCCAACTACCTTCTTGTGGATTATGTTTGTACCTGATTGGTGAGTAAAATAAAAAAACATCAACTCCGCACAGTTTCGCAAACAGTTAAAAAACTTTGATGAGTCCTGTGTTGCCTGAGGATGTTTTTCTCGTTCCTTTAGGAGACCTGCTTCTATTAACGGCCCAGAGAGGAGCCGTGATTCTGTCTTAAACAGTCAAAAATCATCAACTGGATGAAATAATAAAATAAGGATCTACTCATTTATTTTTCTGTCTTCATTTAAGAATGCCACATCTGCACCAGGAGTATTCATTAAATACAGTCAACTAACTTGTTAACTTGCTTATATTTTATAAAACGAGTTTTTCCCCCTTTAATATCCTGCTCAGTTTGGTTGAGCACAATTTCAGTCACTTGTGTCTATTTGAAAAATATGTGCCACTTGACTGAATCTGTTTATAATATGACCCAGCGGCAGCTAAAGAGTAAGGGGTCAAGGATGGAGCCCTGGGCGACACCATGGGTCAAAGGGGCCACTGAGGAGGCTTGGTATTAACCATGGCTACTAAGACAGTCCTATTTGACAGGCAGGTTGTTTTGTTATATTAAGACATATGAGGAAGTATTTAACGGAATTATGTAACACGATAAAACCAAGAAAAGTCTATTAAAGGTCAAATCATTCAAGGAACATACTTAACCAAAATGATGAGCCTTTTAATATAAATTGTTATTTTTAAATCAAATTTTTTAATAGTATACCTGACCAAACCTTTTCTCATTTATAGTGTCTAAGATATAAAAATTGTGAGGGGATTAATTTAAATTAAACATTAAAGATGACCTGTGATATAAGTACATTTGAAAAGTTCCAACAAGAACTTTTTAAGAAGAAATTCTAAACGGATGTTTTCACTTCTTAAATTAATGAATTAATTTGAGCATTCAGGTTTGACAGTGTAAAAACAAAAATTTAAGACAGTAGATGTTGAAATGTCAAAGTCTAACAGTGATATACTCTTGTTTCAGTCAGTTCTCTTGAGACTAACCCTTTAATTAACATTATGATGAGTCAAATGTTCATGGTGAGGCTAAGTTAGGTTTTCTATTCAAATATGAGTGAAACCTTTGGACTAGTCTGAATTATGTCCGTAAGAAGAAAGAATTTTAGATAAAATAGGACATAACATACCACTTTAGAATAAGAATATATAAAGGTTTATGAATGTTTTATAACTAATATGTGAACATATATTTTTCTTTAAATTATTTTGCCTCTAGAGGTCTTGGTAAATATAATATGTGTGATGACCTGTTCGAGGTTTTAATTAATAGCGATCACGGGTCTCCAGCCAGTCAGCTGATTTAACGTCAGGACCAGGGAGCTTCTTTCAAATTAAATTACAGAAACAAAGAAATACAATATGAACACGCCATTTGAAGTCATGTATGACAAATACTGTAATAGCAAATACAATGCCACAATCAACCATCAAGACATATCATTCAAACGCTGATCAAATTACATTAAACTCAATTTGAAGAATCATATTGAGAAGAATCTCTTCTGTATTTTAGAACTGGCTGTAAATATGCACCAATCTGTCATAACATTAAAACTACCTGCCTAATATTGTGTATGTCTCCCAGTTCAGACATGGTTGCCACCACACCATATCTGAATTTGGAACTGAATCCTATCGGACCCAGTATTAACTTTTTCAAAGATAGCCATCATCTATTGGTTTCTCGGATCTTAACACACGGCCATTTTCCTGGTCCCAACTTTGCAGAAAAAATGTTCACTTGCCGCCTAGTATATCCCAACCTCCGACAGGTGCCTTTGTAACAAGAAACAAAACCATCAGTGTTATTCTGACTTCACCAGTCAGTGGTTATAATGTTATGGCTAATGTATATGTGTGTGTAGATATGGCCATGAGTCTGAAAGCACAATTTTGAGAGAAACAGCCTTGATGGCTTCATTAATCTAATCCCCCATAACCCCTTTTATAAAAAAAAAAAAGGCTCAAAGACAAGAGAATGAAAGAATACCATAACTGGGAAAAGATGACCTCTGGATTTCTGGAATGATCAGCAATGAAACCCAACCTAAACAAAACGTTAGGAATATTTTGTACGAGTGCTGGAGCGAGAAACGTCTTCCACCCTGGACAGTTCTGACTGAAGAGTGGGTCTCCATCCCACAGAATCACGTCTGGAGGTTTGTGTCGGTGCATGAGGAGGAGGATAACAGCTGGAATCGATGCTCATTACCGAGGCGGGACACGGTCCAGGTCAATCACCTCCAGCTATCATTGTTTTAGCAACGGATTCAATTAAGAAAATCATTCAAAGTTATTTTTATACGACACCAACTACGCATTCAAATGTGTTGCTGTTCAAACCCTTAAATGTGCTTCCATGCAGTAAAACAGACTAAATACAGATCGTCTGACAGAATCGAGGAACTAAATTTGGAGCTGGCCCGTTTCCCCTCAGTCACCAGGGGAAATTCCTTTACTTTCTTTTCATTACCTCCGTTGTGGGTAGCTGTTTTCAACAATCTTTACTGCCCTCATAATCAAATTAGACATTGACTGATTATCGGTCTGACATGTTCTACGGAAGCACCCTTGAGAGCATTCTCACCTTCTGCATCTCTCCCCGGTTCGTTACAGTGCAGCAGAGGAGAGACACAAACTGAACAGGAACCAGAAAATGTGCATTTCACTACTTATCTTATTCTATTTTAGCATTATCTAATTCCATTTATTACTGCTCTTAGTTATTAACTTATCATTTGTAAGTCTTCTGTGTTGCACTGAATTACAGATTTGAAACATAATTCTGTTTTTATGTGAAGCATAAAAATCACAAATCTTGAATCTTATTGGATCCAAAATGCAGCAAAATGCAGCATTTTCTCACTTTTGTGAGATTGCCTGTGAATAAAAATTGTGTACGCCTAAAGTTAAGAGATAGAGCGCTAAAATGAATGCAGGGGAGTATATTGGGCAATACTTGCTCCGAAAATGTCAGAAAAATAGAAATAGTTCATTCCAACTGCCTTTAAATTGTAATGGACTAAGTTGTTCTTGGTTAAACTCCATTACTGGTTATTCTTAATTCTGGACCAAGATTTAAAATCTTACTGCAAATATATAAATAAGTTCCAAATTCTGTTCTTTGGCTGTTAATAATGCGTGGTATCAGCCCTGAATAACACAAATCTTTTCATCCCTTGATAAAATTCACTCTGTCTCGCCAACGTTAAAGGCCGTTCAAGCCGTAACAATCAGAACCTTTCATCTTTCAAGCATTACAAAAGTACAAAACTTCTTTGAGAAAGTACCAAAATGGTTGAGCAACATGAGAGATGCTAATTTTAATATTAACATGGCAAACACACAGATGTGCGCTCACGTCTTCAATCATAGGCACTGTAGTTTGTGTACTAAACAGTACACAGAACCCGCTCATAAATTACAAACAATACCCAAAATAAATGGATACCAAGGAGGCCAGAAGACCTGGGAGGTGGGATGGCAGCCATGATCTTTCAATCGGACCACAACTCTGTCCACGGATAATGAAATATCATCGATCCGGTTTGTGATGCTGTTACTCCGCTCTGCATATTTAAATGAATATAAAGACAAATGGTAAATGAACAATTTTTGAGTAACAACGACTTCAAATCCAGGTCGTATCTAAAAGAGGTTCAGCCATCTTCTGTCCAACAGCTGAGAATGAATGAATCTTTTTTGGTCAGCAGAAGAGCTTCTATGTGTCCGCGTCAATCCTGTGAGCTGCACGGGAGAAAACCAACAAAGAAGGGGAAAAAAAGTCAGTCAGTCAAAATAAATAAATAAATCAATCAATCTGATACGAAGATTAGAATATTGTAAACTATACTGCATCAAACAAACCTAAAAAGGCTTTGTGTTTATGTAAATGATCCCTGATGTCAGTACCATCAGGAATAAGGAAAGGTTACAGTTATATATATATTATTTTATTTCTTTTAATTAAACCTTTATTTAGACCTCATGAGACCCAGGGTCTCATTCACAAGAGTGAGCTGTTTTGAACATATAACAACATATAGCATAGAAACATTTACATACAGACAGACTTAACATACAATACTATGTACAATACAAGTTAAAGTAAGATATATATATATATATATATATATATATATACACACACAGTACATCCGGAAAGTATTCACAGTACTTGACTTTTTCCACATTTTGTTATGTTACAGCCTTTTTCCAAAATGTATTAAATTAATTTTTGTCCTCAAAATTCTAAACACAATACCCCATAATGACAAAGTGAAAAAAGTTTGTTGGGAATATTTGCTAATTTATTGAAAATAAAGAATGCAAATATATCATGTACATAAGTATTCAAAGGCTTTGCTCAATACTTTGTTGAAGCACCTTTGGCACCAATTACAGCCTCAAGTCTTTTTCAGGATGATGCTACAAGCTTGGCACACCTATTTTTGGACAGTTTCTCCCACTCTTCTTTGCAGGACCTCTCAAGCTCCATCAGGATGGATGGGGAGGGTCGGTGCACAGACATTTTCAGATCTCTCCAGAGATGTTCAATCGGGTTTGAGTCTGGGCTCTGGCTGGGCCACTCAAGGACATTCACAGAGTTTTCCCGTAGCCACTGCTTTGATTTCTTTGCTGTGTGCTTAGGGGTCGTTGTCCTGTGGGAAGATAAACCTTCGCCCCAGCCTGAGGTCCAGAGCGCTCTGGAGCAGGTTTTCATCAAGGATGTCTCTGTACATTGCTGCATTCATCTTTCCCTCGATCCCGACTAGACTCCCAGTTCCTGCTGCTGAAAAACATCCCCCAGCATGATGCTGCCCCCACCACTCCACTACCCCCACCACTCCGTCTGGCCATTTTACCAAACAGGTCTGATTGGTGGAGTGCTGCAGAAGTGGTTGTCCTTCTGGAAGATTCTCCTCTCTCAACTGAGAAACGCTGGAGCTCTGTCAGAGTGACCATCGGGTTCTTGGTCACCTCCCTGACTTAAGCCCTTCTCCCCCGATCGCTCAGTTTGGCGAGGCGACCAGCTCTAGGAAGAGTCCTGGTGGTTCCAAACTATTTCCATTTACGGATGATGGAGGCAGCTGTGCTCATTGGGGTATTCAATGCTGCAGAAATCTTTCTGTACCCTTCCCCAGATCTGTGCCTCGATACAATCCCCTCTCAGAGGTCTACAGAAAATTCCTTGGACTTCATGGCTTAGTTTGTGCTGACATGCACTGTCAACTGTGGGACCTTATATAGAAAGATGTGTGCCTTTCCAAACCGTGTCCAATCAACTGAATTTACCACAGATGGACTCAAATCAAGTTGTAGAAACATCTCAAGGATGACACGTGGAAACCGGATGCACCTGAGCTCAATTTAGAGTCTCATGGCAAAGGCTTTGAATACTTATGTACATGTTATATTTTCGTTCTTTGTTTTTAATACTTTTGTAAAAATTTAAAACAAACTTTTTTTGCTTTGTCATTATGGGGTATAGTGTGTAGAATTTTGAGGTAAAAAATGAATTTAATCCATTTTGGAATGATGCTGTAACATAATAAAATGTGGAAAAAGTGAAGCGCTGCAAATACTTTCCGGATGCACTGTATATATATTGTTAGATGATCTACCACATTATCGCACAAGAGGAGCTAAACTCAACAGTAAAAGGAGGACAGGCACAAATACAGAGGCGCTGTATAATTCATGAGACTCACATTGCTTTGGTATCCTGAGTGGTTCTGTGTCTCCTGACAGAACTTGATGCATGACTCCTCGGAACTGATACAGCACCTTCAGGCTCTTCTCCTCCCCCACACAAGGGTCGTAGAAGCCAGGGAGTCCTGACTGGAAACACAACATGAGGTCATTGTACGGCAAAGTGAGGACATGGAGTTAAAAGACTGCGATACTTCTTCTATCCAATATGTTTTCCATATTTTTGGAAAATTCAAAGAATGAATACAAAAACATTACAGCTGGGTTTTTTGTGATTCTTCATACTTTTGTGGTCTCAGTGAGGATGAGTTTAGAGTCCTTCACCAGACACTGCAGTGGCACGGTCACATCGATGACCTTTGCCCTCTCGTGTCGTTTACTATTGTCCGTCACAAACTTTCCGTACCAGGCGTTGAGGATGATGAGACCTGGTTTAAGAAAGTGGAGTCAAGGAGCGTGAATCAGCTGGAAATTGAAGGCATTATGTGTGTCTAAATGCATTCTATTCACTGAAACAGTCAAGAGGCTTCAAAATCTAAGGACATGTTTTTTAAATAACTTCATATGTAAGACAAACATAAGTCCAAACTTAAAATGTGGAAATAAGTAAAAGTAATTCTAATAAAAGAACTATAGTATATATATATCTATTCATAATCGGGATTACTTCAAACTTTTATCTTCGTTACATAATGAGCGTCTAATGTTTTCCCTCCACTTTCTGCGAAGTCCTCTGACCAGGTCAACATTGTAAATATTTTTTTAGGTCGGCATATTTTTTGCTATTGAAAAGAGTAGATGTCAGAGACTTTTCTCTTCCATCAGGTGTAAAGCTGGAAACGTGTTTCTCAGGTCTGATTATTTCTGACTGGTAATCATCAGGAGAATGTGCTTTCTCAAAGCGTCTGTTACACAGATTCCATTAACCGTCCGTACGGTCGACTCAAATATGGCTCCAGTGTCCTACATGAGCAGAGTTTTACAAACACGTCATGTTCATGTTGGTCACTGCACTGAAAAAGAAAAGGGAAGAATTGCTTGCTAGCGCATCTTTTGCCGAGTTTGCGATGACATCTGTCTTTTTTTTTTAATCCTTTCCATATTGTGTCGTAAATGTTTCTTTTAGAGACAGCTGGATTGTGGAAGCATTTTGGCGTCAGTATCTCTCTCCATTTGAGCCATGCACTCTTCATACTTGGCAATGTGACGGCGGCTCTGCCATATGACTGAATATGATGTGTTCAGGGACAGTTTGTGAGCTCACATGTCGTGAAATTATGCATTGAACAGATCGATTAGAGTCTCTAAACAATTTTTGATTGCTTTCAATTATTTTTTATGAATTGGCAAGCTCTGATCAGAACCATTTCATACAGTGTCGTGTCCATAAAGTAACAGAGAGCAGCTGTGTACTATCAGATGCACACAGCTATTAACTCTTACTTTGTAAATGCAAACTCATAGGATTTCTGATGACCGGAAAATGTAATGAACCTCGACAGTGACAGATGTCTTAAGTAAATTATCGCTTGACGAATGTCTCTGTGGTGAAAACAACATTCTCCTGAGAGCTTTTTGTTCTTTTACAAAGCGAAAAGAAAAGTTCCAACTGTCACTTGACGACATTATAAAATCCACTGAACTCTGTTACCCCTAACAATTACAATCCTGTTTGAAAGTCAAGCCACATCTTCCCCACATTAAGCTGGATAGCATCTACAAAGTAGGTTTTCATTTACTACTATGGAAAATCCCACACTCTGGTCGTGACCTTGCCAGGTGTGCTGTTTTCCTCTTCAGTGGACCGCTAGGAAAAATCATCCCCTCTACCTTTGTTGCTGAAAAACTGAAATTACAGGCGAGTTAAGTTTTTAGAGCATCTTAAGACTCTTTAAGATCTCACAGGAATTCTATAAAAGGTGACACCCTTGATGCGTTTGCTAAGTGTCATGAAAACCTGTGTCGTCGTCTCCCACAGCAATGGTATATAACTAAAAAGCCCCTAATCCCCTGCGTCATACAAGCACTCCTCCTGATCCAACTCCTGAAATTAAATGTGACACATCAATAATCTCACACAGTCCATATTGACTTAACTTAAATATTTCTATGAAGTCAGCAGTCTGCTCTAGGATCAGATCCCATAGTGACACAATAATGAAGATAAATACGGTTAACTAGTTCTTCTGAGCTCAGGAGTAAAACGAGACAGATTTCCTCTTGTGGATTAATAGGAGCAACATTTAGACAAAACTGGACTGATAGCTAGGAAGCTACAGATGAGAAACAGTTTTCCACAAAAAGCTCCCCCTATTGAATAAAATATGAATTCTTAAAGTCGAATAAGTATACAAGACAGTTCCTTGTGTCGATTCATAGGAGCTAAATTTAGACTCAAGTCGACTGATGGTTATGGACTGTTATGGTTAAACTGTGTTGTGGTTAAATTGTTCCACAAAAAGCTCCTCCTAGTGAGAAAAATATAAACTTTTATAGTGAAATAATATATATATATATATATATATATATATATACACAAGATAAATCTCCTTATATACTTTCATGAGAGCCAATTCAGACATAACTGGACATATGGGTGGGAAGTAACAGTCAAAACAGTGACTCCCTCTAGTGAGTGGAGAATTATTTTAAAATAGGACAGATATAAGTCAGATCTCCCTGAGGTTCATATGAGGTTAATCTGGACTGAACTGGACCAACGGTTAACGAGTTTGAAAAACTGTTTTCATAAAAAGGTTCCCCCTAGTGAGTAAAATATGAACTATTAATTATATATTATTATTATATATTATATATATATGGGCGGCTGTGGGTCAGTGGGTAGAGCGGCCGTCTCCCAATCAGAAGATCGGAAGGTAGCCGGTTCAAATCCCACCAAGGTCTACTTGTCGTAGGGTCCTTGAGCAAGACCCTGAATCCTTAGCTCCCCGGGCGCTCCACGAGGGGCTGCCCACTGCTCCCTCAGGGATGGGTCAAATGCA
>VRLP01005937.1:0-32397 GCA_009660295.1 Lophius piscatorius | reverse complement strand
ATGCCCTCCCTGACCATCTCAGGGCTCCACAGACGACTGACACATTTAAAAAAGGACTTAAAACTTTCCTTTTTAGCAGAACCTATAACTTTAATTAACATTGCCGCTTTTTGGTCATGTTTTTATATAGTTATTATTATATTTTTTATTGATGCTTTTATCTGCTTTTATCTTGTAGCACTTTGAGATTTGATCCAAATGTAATGTACGTTATAAATTAAATGTATTATTGTTATTATTTATTATTAACTTCTGAGGAAGTGAACTACTGCACCAGTAGTGTGTCCAGAGCCACCATTAATGTTTGAGTCATTTAACTGGGGCTGGCACTAACAATCATTTAAATCATGTTTTTCTGTTGTTAGTTGATATACAATGACGATTATTATAGTGAAATTATTACTATAGTAGAACGAACAATGTGCTTGCATTTTTCTTTTTCTTTCCACACAACTTAAAAGTGAAATTCCTCATTTCAACAGTGAGCCTTAACTGTGGATGATTTAACTGAACAGACAGGCTCCTGAGGTGGGATTAAAGTCATGGCTTCTTTTCCATTATACTGCTGGTGCTTTATGAAGGGGTATATGGCATATAAAATATGGGACCAACCCAGGGTAAAATTAACATAAAAAGAAAATTAATATAGATCAAGGAACTTAACTTTTCTTCTTGCCTATCCTTAAATTAAGCAGAAAATTCACTCAATGGTTTTCCTGCTTACATTTTCAAGTTACCCGGTCTATATTTTTTTCAAATAACAGATGTGAAGACTGTCTTCCCAACACCATAATATTAGACTTATTTACACTTTTCCAGAAGAACCCTATACTGGAGCATAAGTACAACATTACCAGAGCAGCAGGTATTATTCACTCTGTTGAAGTCTTCTCCTCCCAGTGAAATTAAAACAAGCATGCATCTCATTGTCTTATCTTTTTATCCATCATATTTTGCTGAAATTACAATAGTTTGGGTCCTCTGTTTTGCAACATACGGTTACAGTTGGACATATGCTTGAGCCGAGTACGCAGTTTGATTAACATTAGTCCTGCAACTCCGGAATGACATACTCCTCCGTTTTCTTCACAGACATTGGATATAATCCAGATTTTGCAAAAGCATCTCTTCTGCAGTGTTGACGTATGAAAACTAGAGCCAATTCAAATCTTCAACATTGTCTGAATAAGTGGGACGAGGGAAAAGAGATGGAAATGTTGTGCAGTCCCGTATAAATTGGGACACCTGATCACCCAAGGGGAATCCTGTAGATATAAAATTGTTACTCTCTTACATCTTTACTCTTGGTTATGTACCATTTCAGTCCTGATTTATTTTAAAAGACGCACTGACCTGCCTTTCTGTCCTCCTAGTTACGGCACACTGCTGGCCCACAATGCTCGTTACCACCCGGGCGAGGACAACTTCACGCGGACTATGGTGAAACAAAACAACGAGACCATCTTTCAGCAAACAGTCAACGATCTCACCTTCGATGGGAGCTTTGTCAAAGAGGAGGATGACGAAACAGAAGAGACGTCCCGCAAAAGCATCGCCCTCAGTAAGACGCCCATCATGAGGATCAAGGGCCGATCCGAACCGAAGAAGTTCACCGCTTTGCACAAAATGACCATAGATGACGTTATCAAAGTGGAAAGTGAAGATGAGGATGATGAGAACAAGGAGCCGCCAACGCTGTCTCCCGCCCCGATGACTCCCATCACTTGCATCCCTCGCCTCATCCCCGTTTCCACACCGTTGCAGGTCCAAGCAGTCCCACAAAACATCGTGGTCAGCAGCCCCAATGTGCTTCAGATTAAAGGTGGCTCGGCTGGAGGCGCTGTTCTCCCTCCTGGGGCGCTAGCTCAGGTTCTCTCGGCCCTGCAGAACCAACAGAACAGCGCTCAGACCCAGCTCCTCATCCCTATCAGCAGCATACCCACTTACAACACAGCCATGGACAGCAACGTTCTGCTCGTCAGCGCCTACAACAGGTAACTGCACCTGAAGGGGCGGAGCAACATTGCATCCAACCCTTCCGTAGAATTCTAAACCTGCGTTTGATCCCAAAATAAGCGTTTATGGTTTAAAAATATAGCATTGTGATGAAGCAATTTGCAGATTTTGTCATTCACTATATATAGTTATATCAACACAAAGACGTTACTTTGAGGGTTAAATCTGATTTATGGAGAAGGGGTTTGGGTTTGGGGGCGGGATTAGTCTCTGGACTTCAGCATGCCCGTTGTTGATACTTAAATTTCTCAATAAAAACAAAACTAGGCCCGCAACTAACGATTCTTTTTTTTCATCAATTAATGTTATGATAATTTATTTTGATGAATCCATAGATTATTTTCAAATTTGTTCAAAATTTCAATTTTCAAAGTTCAATTTCAGTTCTTTGGTGAACTTTGCAATTAGAAATCACCATAACTTCGATCATTAATCTTTTCAAGCTTTTACGCAAGCGGCTTCACAGAAAACAACTTTTTTCAGTTTGCCATCGAGTTTGATTCACATAAATCTCTATTGCCCATTGTAACAGGAAATGTACTTGTATTTTTTTTAATCCATGAGAGGTCGCTTATATCGCCACAGAAGACAAGTCTTTATGTATAAACATAAACAAACCGCTATCAACTTGCAAATGCGCTAGAAAGCAGTGTTGCTAACTACCAATTAGCATCTGCACTAGGCCGATACCATTCAAACAACCGAAGCCTGCTATAAGAAATGTGTACTGTGCTGTCTCTTGTTTTCAGGTCACAGAGATCAGGGATACTGTCTTTTAGGGTGTGGTAAAACATTTCAGATCTATGCCATCTTCTTAGGGCTCTGTTAAAGAATTCCAAAACTTTGGATGACTGGCTATGGTGTATTTTTGGGATTTAGTTTCATTACAACATGCCCATAGATGGGCGCTGCCCTCACCATAGGGGAAGAACGGAACAATGCAACGCATTTCCATCTAAATTCACATTTTTACAACATGATGATGGACGTTAACGTGTTGTTGCAGCCCCAAACAAAATCGGATTATCAGAGATTCACCAAATATATTGGAACCCTGGCATTCCTTTTAAAGATGAATGCTTTTAGAGGAAGTAGGGCCGTCACAATAACAGCAATATTGTCGTCATGTGATGCCTACCGCCAGGTTGAGCAGGTGACAGTCATAGCTGCATTTTTAACAGGTCTTTCTTTTTTGTTTTTTATGCTTATATTATACACACTTTTTCTATAAAATATGTTGCAAATTATTACCTTTTTTTTTCAACTGCTTATTGTCCCCCCTCCCATGAAAAGGTAGTTGACAATCTGTTTTATCTCGTCAAATAATGTTCTGTCTTTTCATTCCTGTTAAAAAAAGCTCCTGATAAAATAGCTTCTTACTTTCTGCGATGCCTCTTGTTTTGTTTAATCAACCTCTTCTGCCATATGAACTGTCATCGTTTTCTGCTACCACCAAAAAAACTCCATAACACCATCAAGTTGACTGGAAAAACAACGGACATTTATTAGTTTACTACCAAAAGGTTGAATTCATATTTTCAATATGTTTAGTACGATATAGATACTTTGTGTCTGTTCATATCGCCACCTTAAGTATTGCAATATTATTATATATCCATTTTCCTCCCCATCCCGACTATCTTCTACAATTGACTCTTCTGTTTTGATGTACCGACATGAGTGGTGACAGGAAGTTCATTGCAGAAAAAACAAAAGCCTTTTCGTTTACTTCAGGCACACCTGTTACAACTCAGGGATAGGAAAAAAACCTTTATTGCAGGCATGTCTTGGTAAAAAAGTCAAAAAAGCATCAAAAACCGGTAAACGTTTTTGAGGAAGAAGTTCAGAGCACATGACAAATCGTACTAGCAGATCAAACAATATCATTTTTTAGCGCATGCATCAAATTATAGCCCCGGTTTACTGATCAGACGGTTATTATCAAACTCCTGGTAGTTGGCGTTATACTGTGTTGACCCTACCAGTTAATCATTTAGCTATTTCTGTATTTCACATCTACTCATCTTTCTCTATAGAAATCTATAGAGATCAACCAATCCTACCTAACCAATCATCAGCAAATCTGATTTTTGTGTCCTAGGTTTCCCTATCCGTCTGTGTCAGAGATCATGGGCTTGTCTTCCCAAACCAAGTTCAGCGAGGAGCAGATCAAGGTCTGGTTTTCTGCTCAGAGGCTGAAACATGGAGTCAGCTGGACACCGGAGGAGGTCGGTGCTTCACAAGACCATCTCACACCCCACTCTACATCCACACCTCGTTATCTGCTTTCTGTATGCATCTGGCAATGATTGTAGGTACAGTGTTCCTGTTTGAGGAGGATCATGTGACAGGTTTCCAGATCTCTGCATCTACAGGAACCAACCACTTGCATGCTGTTTGGTTATCTTGAATTAATTAAATCACTTGATTATAGAAGTAATTGTTCGAAGGAATTGCTACATTACTCCCTCTTTTATTTGAACACATAAACACATAAGAATTCAGTCATTATCTACTCACCAAGGAAAGTCTTGTAAAACGACATTTCTGGAGCTTGAGCCCCGGAGCATCAAAAACGTTTTGCAGAGAATTCCAAAAACGATAGATAAACTTAATAACAATAATAAAAAAATGATGATAATAATGATAGACTTAATTTATATATCACTTTTTGAAACAAATGAGGCAAACAATGGTTTACATGGTATACCTAGATTAAAAACATTTCAGGAAAGGATAAAATAATTAACTGCAAACAGTTCCAAATATTAAAGTAAAATGTAATGATAAATAATATTACATTTACAAATACAAGTCTCTGATTCTCGGGGTAGGGAGTTCCAGAGCTGAGGGGCCTTGACCTTGACTTAGTCTTGAGTCAGGACTCAGAAATTACAGCAGAGCCCAGTCAGAGGATATGAGGCTGCATACTGGCTCATAATGAAGCAGGAACCACGCAACGCAACCAGGAGCTAAAACCACCAAGTTCTATAAAAGGGATCATTAAAATCTTTGCAAAAAACTTTTGCAATTTTTTTTTCTAACCACACATTTAAATGGACATGTGGGGCTAACAATAATCCTGCAGGGACCCAGAACCGACCCGGACCCGATCGATGAGATTTATTAACAAATATAACCAAACAAAAAATAAGTAAACCAAATTAACAACGGAAAATTCCTGACTGAGAAGCCTCACAATAAACAGTCAATTTTAAATTCTATAATCCTCTGGTGGCAAAGAGGACTTCACCCTGTATAATAACATACGTTTTAAAACTAACAGGGCTGAAGTGACCTCGTCCCTTTGTATTATTGTAGAGCTGCTTCGTTTAATCCCCGTTCGGGGGCCTGAGACATACGTAACCCTGAAGACAAGCGGTTCCAAAATTCCAGCTCAGGTGAAAGTCAAGCATGGAGGACCTTCTCGACACCAGGCCGAGAAACAAAAAGACCTGGGGCCTCATTTATGAATCTGTGCTGTGACGTACTGACAAACAGGATGCGAGTGCGCACAAAAACATCCCGATTTCTAAAACAGCGCAAACTCACATCGATTTCCTTTTTTTAATCACAACCGAAGTGTTGCGCAGCATGTACGGGCTTCACGCAACGCCCACAGTTTCCCCTAAAGAGTCAAGAGACTGCGTCTAATTAATATTAATAACTGCTGATTAATGCTGTCGGCACGTCGAAGGCAGACAGCGATACGAAAAAACAAACTTCAAACAATGTGAAACCGAAGTGCTAACTGGAGATATGGAAACAGGATCAAAGGTGCTGTTTGGAGGAGGGACTAGACTGTGTTACAAACGCTAGATAGGTATTAGATCGGTTCGACTCAATGCTACACATAAAAAAAGTTTACCGACTTGATTGGATGAAAAACAAACACATTTGACCACACAGGCAGTGTCTGCGCCACAGGAAGGGCCTGTTTATTAATGAAGAAATAGTGGGGGGGTACTGACAATCAGAGTGGAGTGACTGAGGGGCACACTGATGACGTGTAGGACGCATGGGATAACTATATGTTTTATATTCCTGTATTAAATGAGAATTAACGGATACGTTCAGTTTCTGTGCGTAAACATGGGTCAGATTTTGCATGGAGGACGGCCAATTTTCCTGTCAAGTTTGCTTTTTATAAATCCCATAGATTGCGTTGAAAGTAGCTTTTTTTTTTAGCTTTTGCGGCTACGTACGGCTTTTGCGCGTACGTAGCATTTATGAATGATGTCCCAGATCTTAGAAGAGCTCTATAGCTGTCAGAAACGAGACTTAACAATACCTGTTTTGAAAAAAAGTAATGAAAAACAAATATAAAATAACTCATGTCATGTCATTTTTGGCTCTGGGGTCCAGAAATGATTAAAAATAAGGTCTTTACACGATTAACATCTCTACTTTTAACCTTGGTTTGTAAGTTCAGTGTGTCAGGAATGGATGCAGAAGCTCAAACATGCATTCAACTTCCCCAGGTAGGTCCATGAGATCTCTGCTCAATCCAGTGTTAACCTGTGACTGGAGGTTGAGTCTCTCACAGCAGAAAACGCTCTGCAGAGACAATCTGACATTTTTATGCCCCCAACAAAGGGTGCATGTATACACTGCTCAAAAATAAATTAGTGGAACACTTAGTCATCGCTGTATAACACCAAGGTAGTTAAACTTCTGGGACAACAGTCTGTCCTGTTAGGAAGTGTAAACAATTGTGAATCAGTTTCAGCTGCTTTGGTGCAAATGAAAGCGACAACAGGTGGACAGGAGCGGTAGAAGCAGGACACCCCCAAAAGGGGAATGGTTTTGCGGTTGGGGGCCACCGACCGTTTCTCTTCCTGACTGGTTCTTCTGTAGTTTTGGGTTCTGCTGGTGTCCTTGACTCCACTGGAAGCATGATGCAGTAACTGCAGCCCATCCAGGTTGGACAGGTAGTCCCTCTCTTCAATGCAATATCCAGACATGCCGTCACAAGAAGAGTTACTGTTTCTCCAAGAACAGTTTGTAGTGCATGGAAGGCGTGCCCGGAGAACTTAAAAATACAACAACCCAGCAGCCAGACTGGTATCTGCTCATTTGTGCGAGGAGGAACAAGATGAGCACTGCCAGATCCCTCCAAAATGACCTCCAGCAGCTATTGGTGTGATAATTCTGACCAAACTGTCAGAAACAGACTGCATGAGTGTGGCATGAGGTCCAGATGTCATTGAGTGGGACCTGTGCTTGCAGCCGAGCACCATACAGTTCAATAGGCGTTCTCCAGAGAACATCAGAATGGTGTTAAAACTACACAGTTTGTATCAATTAAGATTTTCAACTTCAATATTTTTTTAAATGAAGATCCGATCTGTGATCCAAGTGTTCTCTTTATTTATATAAGCAGTGACGTTTGTATATGCTGGCGTATATGCTAACGACATCTCAAAAACCGTCAGATATAATTCAATGACATTTTGGTTTGGCTCCTCAAAGATGTGCATGTCATAAATGATTTCTCTCAGTGTGCTTGTTTCACATTTTTTTAACAAATTAGATAGTTTTCATGTCAGTTGATGAAGGCCGGTTCATCACAGAGACGACAGACAGAGACAGACAACCATTCACTCTCACATTCACTCCTAAGGGCAATCTAGAGCCACCAGTTCATACATGTTTCTTTTTTTTTGGACTGTGGGAGGAAACCGGAGTACCCAGAGAGAACCCACAGAGGCTACACAGGCAAAGGTAGATTCAAACTTGTGTACTTAAACAGACTTCCTGTGTGCACAGGTGTGTGGATAATGACTGAGTGTAATGTTTTGGGTGAACCGTTTCTTAAAGACCGCTCCCTAACACAGTATAGAGGTAGAGAAAACAGCTATTATACGAACAGGTCCTTAAATATGCTGCACCTATTTGAACCACCAGGGGGCACCCTATGGCCGTCATAATCACGCCACAAATTTATATGGATCCAAAGAGCAGTAAGACAATAATTTACTTTTATGAAGTCTGTATACTTGTGATGTACTATTAATACGCATTGTTTAAGACAATATGAGGAAGAGAGTGGAACCCTTGACCCTGCATTCATGATAAGCACAGGCTCAGGTAACTACAGCTTGCAGTTATAACATGCTAATAACATCCAGTATATAATGGCTGATTCACTGATAACATCCCCATCCTGATTAACAGTCTCCACATCCTGGGAGCTTCTTACCTCAGCTGATCACATCTTCTTGAGATACGGAAACTGATGCATTCTGGTATTTCTTTGCCATCCTGATCTCTGCACCAAGTGAACTGTTTAAGGTGTTTAATTAACCGCCAGGCTTCACATCTTTTCACAAATGTGCCGTTTTCCTAATTACAGACAAGGACCATTGATTTTCTCATACGGTGAAATCTGAGGGATAAAAGCACGTAGCCCGTCCCTTACTTTATTTGAATGATTTAGTGTCATAGTTTGTCAGACAGTTTCATTAAGATCGAAGAGAGCAAACCACAGGAGAGAAAAAAGAAAGAAAGATGAGTCACATCAATTCTCTGATGTGATTCACCAATCTTTAATGTTTTCTTTTCAGTCAAATTGCCATCAGATATAATATGTGTCATCCGGAAAAACAAAATCTGTCAAATGAGACAACTGTACAGACTGGTCATATAATTGACATTGTAGTATGTCTAGCTACTGAATGGTGCCACTGGTAGCTAGATGTCATTCTGTGCCAAAATGTCATCTTGATAAAACATCAAACAACCGTTAATGATGAAAGTCACTGAAAAGAGGCGGAGAGGGGCACACCGGTGTGATGGTAGCTGACTTACAGACAGATAGGGTTGACAGTCAGACTGTTATTCTTCACTACCACTCAACCTTCACTACCACTCAACCGTGTGTTCTACTTTATTTGGGTCAAATTTCATATAAAACCAAAAACATGGGCACACTATAATAGAGGTTATCCACATGAAGACAGATTTTTTCTAATCTTGTGCCTGCGATTGTGTTTTGTTTGAAGCACCCTAATGGGCATTTAGGTCCCTGGTCAATGTGTACATTTTCTTTTGTTAAACTCAACTTATCACATTGCTGCCAAATGTCTGTGTTAAAAATGCAGATACATTGTTTTAATCATACAAAAGAAGTCACTAAACACTGGCTATGGATTGATCCTGCTTGATTTGTCTTTCACCACCGTTATGATGAAATGTGAAGCTTAACCATCCACTGGTTGTTTCTTCTCTGCAGGTAGAGGAGGCGAGGAGGAAGAAGTTTAACGGCACGGTGCAGACCATCCCCCAGACCATCACCGTCATCCCCGCCAACATCGCTGCAGCCACCAACGGCTTACAGTCCATCTTCCAGACCTGTCAGATTGTTGGCCAGCCCGGGCTTGTCCTCACTCAGGTGGCTGGCAACAACACCGCTGTGCCAGTTGCTTCTCCCATCACCCTGACAGTCGCAGGCGTCCCAGGCAACCAGCCTAAAGCTGCTGAACCATCAACGTCAGGATCAAGGACTGAGATGTTGGCCACTGCTTCGCTTTTGGATGCTTCATCTAGCAAACCGAAGAAGTCCAAGGAGCAGCTGGCAGAGCTGAAGGCGAGCTACGGCAGGAGGCAGTTTGCCACAGAGGCGGAAATAACACGACTGATGCAGGTCACCAAACTCTCCAAGCGAGCAATAAAGAAGTGGTTCAGTGACACACGCTATAACCAGAGGAACTCCAAGGATCACCACGCTCTCCTGCTGAGCGAAGCCTCACTCAACAGAGCAGCAACGCCTGTTGGAGGAGGCCGAGGAGGACAAAGCAGCAGCAGCAGCCATAACGACAGCACCAACAGTGAGAACAACGCCACCAATGCCACCATCATCATCGACTCCAGTGACGATGCCAGCGATTCTTCCCCGACTGCTGCCATTGCCCCAGGTTCCTCAGGTTCCCCCAGGGAAGTGCGGGTCAAATTCCGTCACGCCTTCCCTGACTTCACACCACAGAAGTTCAAGGAAAAGACTCCGGAGCAGCTGTTCCTCCTGGAGGCCAGCTTCCAGAAATCAGACACGCCCTCAGACGAGGAGCTGAGCCGGCTGCGTGTGGAGACTAAGCTGACGCGACGCGAGGTAGACGCTTGGTTCACTGAAAGGCGGAAAATGTATTTTGGCTTGCAAAAGGAAAGTGACATTGAAGGGGATAGCGAAAAGACAAAAACAGCTGCCGCTCAGGAATGGCAGACGACTCCACCTGTTGGCAGGAAGATACTGAAGAAGACACCGGAGCAGCTCCACATCCTGAAGAAGGCCTTTGTCCGCAGCCAGTGGCCAACATCCGAGGAGTACGACAAATTGGCAGAGGAGAGCGGTCTGCCGAGGATGTACGTCATCAACTGGTATGGAGATACACGCTACTCCTGCAAGAACAGCAACCTGAAGTGGTACTACCTCTACCAGAGTGGCAAGGTAAGAGGTGTTAATTATGATGCAATAAGTTCATGGATATGCAATATATTAACTTACTTTGCAAATCTTTGATGTATTAGAGTCTTGCCTTGTGTTGTCACCCTCAGTAGGATATTTACCAGTAATTAAACTTCTGTTAAAACTGCACTATTTGTTACCAAATCTGGTTTGCAGGTGGACGAGGCACTGAATGGTGGTCCTAAGAGCCAGAAGAAGACCAGGAAGCGTTTCCGTGGATGGTCCCGTAGGACACGTCGGCCATATCCCTGTAAACGATCCACACAGGCGGGACCCCCTGGCATCAAGGTCTGTGTGTGCAGAACGCCACATTATCTGCGACACCAAGCTAAAACTAATGCAGTCTACTCCCAAAAGACTCTTGCAGACAAAACCATTAGGAGAAAAAGCTACGGTAGTGTCCCATTTCAGCTTGTGAGGTTGTCAGCAGCTGTCACCTGTCTGCGGGTGAAAGGTCATGTTCCTCGTTCTGAATCTGCTCGTCCTGTGCATAATCTTGTTGGATCATTTATCAATCATTCATTCTCTGTAACTGCTTAACCCTGTTCAGGGTCGCAGGGGCTGGAGCCTATCCCAGCTGACATTAGGCAAGAGGCAGGGAACATTTGACACGAAATTAAATGGCAGCGCAGACCTGCTATCGGGAGACCTTTTGGATGCCGATCTTGTCCTCAGATTGCAAGGAGCTTGTGGATGCTGTGCCGTGTCCATTGAACAGTTTTGGTTAACCTTCTTCTTTTTTGCGTTTGCTGTTATTTGCTTCGAGCTGCTTTTTTCGAATTCTGCAAACATAATACATCCACAATTCGTCATAACCTCGTTCTCCGATGTCCATGTCGAGGGGCCAAACAGGACTAAAATTGGCCATGTTTAATTGGAGGTATTATGAAAATTTATTCTTACTGTAATAGGAACTTAACTGCTCTAAAGACTCTTTGTACCCAGAATTTTTAACAAAAAATAATCAACTTTATTCAGTCAGCATCATTCATATTAATGTCTCCCTCTCTATCAGCAGTGTTTCAACGAATCATTTCCAATGAAAAGTCTTTATTCACAGGCATCAATAACAGCCACAAAACTATTTTCAAGTTACATTTAGAATCATTCTGTTTTTAATGAACAATATCCCAAAGAAGGAACTTTAAATGACCCCTGGTAAATCGCTGGATTGATTTAGCTATTTCTTTCTTCTCCCAAAATAAAACAGTAAATCTATACAGTATATGTTCCTACAGCTAGGAGCAGCTGCATCTCAGAAAACAGTAAGGTGCATGAAAAATCTCCAGGTGCAACTTAATGTTTCCTTGTTTTTAACGCAAAAGTACTGACCCATGTTGAAGGACTGGAAGACGTGAACGCAATTGCCAGTTCATTAAAACTTCCGTTCTAATTACAAATACAACCCGGCCATGAAGGGATCGCAAATCAGTGTCTTTCTAGTGCCGGTCCCAAGCCTGGTAAATGGGGAGGGTTGTGTCATGAACGGCTCCAGATTTGAAGCCTATACCAAATCGAGCTGCAGCACAGAAAACTTATTTGCAAACCAAATCTGTTGGGGCTCGGGTTAACAAATTCCAATGGTACCTTTAGCCTGCAGGGTAATAATAATAATAATAATACATTTAATTTATAATGCACTTTACATTTGGATCAAATCTCAAAGTGCTACAAAGCAAAAGCACATAAAAGCATCAATAAAAAATAAAATAATAACTATATAAAAGCCTTACCAAAAACCAGCAATGTTAATTAAGGTTATAGGTTCTGCTAAAAAGGAAAGTTTTAAGTCCTTTTTTAAATGTGTCAGTCGTCTGTGGAGCCCTGAGATGGTCAGGGAGGGCATTCCACAGACGAGGGGCAGCAGAACAGAAAGCCCGATCACCCATGATGCTGAGCTTAGTCCACCAGCGTTGGAAACAGATGATCCTCTGTAGCGACCCAGAATGGGAACAGCAAAAAGAGATTTACGTAGGTTTATTATTAAGCATTTAAAAAAGAAAAGAAATCTTATCCAAGTCCCCTCCTAGGCGGCTGAGCAATCTCTTCCAAGGGTTGTCTTAAAGTTTATTTGAGTGACTGCATAAACTCTGACATATGACAACAGAGGAGCGGGGAGGAGAGCCGGCACTTGTAGGTCTTCATTGACGCAGACGTTATTGCGATGCATTCTGGGGTTTGTAGTGTTTGTGATGTATACAAGCGAGCCAGTTATAGAAAATGAAATATCGTCTCAGGGGCCGGATACATTTTTTCTGCGGGCCTGATGTGGCCCGTGGGCCTTGAGTTTGACATTTCTGCAGAACAGAGGTGTGAACTAAAGGCCTACCTTGAAATAAGCTGTGTAAAGGGGGCTATTGAGAGGGAGACCTGTGGAAATACGTTGGAGAAAAAAACACAAATTAAAAACCCATGCATCACAAGCAATATTTCGGAAATGCAACAAATTTATTTAATACCTAAAAGGTCACCGTAAACTGCAATAAGATTAAACTGATTTAAGTTTGAAACATTTTAGTATTTTTTGTCATATTTTTCACCACCAAGTATTTTGTTTCCTCTGCCGAGACTGTATCAGGCATGTTAGTACAACAAAATTGAAAATAAATACATTGGAGAGAATTGTTATCACAGTTCTCGGCTAAATAAAAAAATAATTATACTCATTTTATCCAGAGTGGCCAAACACGAAAATGTTTTTAAATCCAGTATTGTTTGTAAATACTGATTATGTCCCATAAAAGATTAATCCAACCAGTTATTAAAAGAAAAAAATCTCGTCTATCAGTCAGTCTATGTATTGTGTCTGTATCTTGTATCTTCTATCTCATTTAGTATGCAGCTGTTTTAAAGCTTAGGCCAGTTTCTCTGTCGTCCCTCCTGCAGGTGAAGTCCGGTAAGGCGTTCCTGAAAGACTACTACCTCAAACACCGAATCCTGAGTGAGAGAGATCTGGACGATCTGGTGACCAAGTCCTGCATGAGCTACGAGCAGGTGAGGGACTGGTTCTCCGATACGGCCAGGAGGGTAGAGGAGGGCAAGGAGCCCTTTAGCGACCAGGAGGTCACGGCTGAGCCAGAAGCCGAGGCGGTAGAGGAGGAGGAAGAGGCGGATGAAGCAGCAGAGCACGCAGACAACTCTTTCAGGGAGATGGAGGTGAAAGAGCAAGGAGAGGAGGCCACTGACGAAGTCTACAATGAGGAAGCTGAGGAGGAGGAGAAGAAGGAGACGGAAGCCGAGGAGGAGGAGGAGAAGGAGGAGGAGAAGGAGAAGGAGAGGGAAGTCGAGGAGGAGGAGGAGAAGGAGAGGGAAGCCGAGGAGGAGGAGGAAAAGGAGAGAGAAGCAGAGGAGAAGGAGAGGGAAGCCGAAGAGGAGGAGAAGGAAGCCGAGGACGAGGAAACGATCAGGGAGGAACCTGAAGAAGTCGGCCAATCACAGCCAGAGGTAGAGGAGCAGACATGAGCAGGTAAGTTTGGGTAGTAGTGAAGTCTACTTCCTGTTTAAGTCTGATTTTTTATGAAACGTAAGTCTTTGGTTCACAGGACATGACAGAAGATGAAAACTTTCTCCATGGAAAAACTTTAGACAAGTCAGGGAGCTGTAGAGAATTTGATGATTCAGTGCTTAATCAGTGGGTTCTGTATCATATTCATTTCATATTCCACCTTCTGTTCAGAAATTTTAAAGTGCAGTGTTTGAAATTTTGCGGGTGCATATATATATATATATATATATAACAAAAAATTGCATTTATACCGGTACGCACACAAACATTGTTTTCTGGCGTTGCATGTTTTGGTTAATCCCGTTTTCCCTTCTTTGACGGTGAGGTTTTATTGTCCGTTAGTTGCACAGTTCTCCATTTGTCAAATTTAGGTTTTCAGAATACTGAAAAACACTTATTTGTTAACATTTTTATCATCTTCTAGTTTTAAGAGGTGAAGCTTTTCTTCATCATCCTCCTGCCAATTCAGCATGTAAATGTGAAAATCCCTCTCTGTGCCCGTGTTTTATGTTTCTCCGTTCTAGGTTACTGTACAAACATTGCGGAATCCACGGAAGAGGACCCGTCCCCTGTGGAGATATAAAGGACTCATTCTAAAATAATGCTTAGAAGACACTCGGTTTCAGCTGATTATATCTTCTTTATTCATAGATACTGTGTACATTTTACCCAGACAGACGGGAGAATTGAAGTGGAAACAAGAATTTTAAGTATTTTAGTTATCTTTTAGTAAAACTAAAAATATCAGGCAATTTAAAAGACTCTCTCAATGTGAAGATAACACTAAAAGCATCAGCTACACTGTAAAGATTCTCCATAGGAATTACAGATAAAAACTGTTTGACAGTAAAAAGGCTTTTACTGTCAAACAGTAAAAGGCTGCATCATTTCAAAACAGTAAATCACTGAAGTAGATTCACTGAATTATCTTCAACAAAGAAACAATGAATATTAATATTTATGGTCAGAATTTTATCCTGAAAATACAAACTTTTGGTATTTTACTGCAAATATACAGATTTTTTTTAATTTTATTTACAGTGCACTGGAGCTTCCTATCCCGGTTTCATGTCTTCCTTTGACTCCACAGTGCTGACCTCGCTCCCCCCACCCTGAAGGACGATATGAGTCAGTGTTCCTCAGCTGGTGGGTCGGTACCCAAAGAGGGAGGATCAAACAGATGGATGACTTGTCTCTAAAATGACGGATCCGTTTCCTTGGAGATGAACTTTGAGCAGCAGAGAATCACCGAGACAACGGAGCCAAATTAACAGACAAGTCATCAGCGTCCAGTTTGTCACTGCTCATGAACTGTGGGGACCAAGCCAACGCACAGGACAACGCCATCCCGAGAGTAAGTCCCATCTCCGCTTCTGTACAAGAAGGCTTACAGCTTGGAGAGAAAGGCGGGGGCTTTTATTTTGGCCTTATGTCAGTTTGTTTTTTACAAAAGAATAATTAAGTCAAACTTCGTATAAATGAAAGAAGGACTTTGCATGGATTTCTCATGAACATAGAAAAACTTTTTTTTAGACCATCAGAGTTTCCCTCAAGGGAAACCCCCCCCCAAATCCTCTTTTTAAAAACATGTTCTCAAAGGTTTTAAAGATCTTTATTGTTTGTTATGTTTCTTGTTTTGTGGATATACAAACGAGTGCCATTCTGTTTTTAAGTTTTCTAAAAAAAAAAAAAAAAGAAAAAAAAAAGAGAGAGTCCTAGAATGAATTCCTGGTTGACGTTTTTGTATGTTTTAGGTGATTTACTGAAGTCTGAACGGCCGACATTGTACTGAATCCACTTTGAATTATTTTTGAATGCAACCATGAGTTCCATTGAGTTGATGGGTGTTTGGATCCATTCAGGTTCGATGACATTAAGTCAGTTTGAGAAATTACCTCCAGATCGCTTAAAGGGAAATCCACTTTAAAACATGTAATGTATTTTTTTTTAAATTACTATTATCCCAGAAAGTATCCCAAAATGCAACAACAGAAAGAACGCTGAGAGCTCCGACCAGAGCCTGAGGTTTAATGTTAGTTCATGACAAAGGTCACCGATTCAACAGTGAGAAATGCATCAATATTTTCTCAGAGGAAGCCGCAAAAATCCCTAAAGCTAATCAAGAATAAAGATTTACCCCCTTAAAAGATGGACAGTGTCTGACTGAAGCTTCATTGTAGCCTCTTAGCTAGAAGTAAGTCTAAATCCCATCTGAAGAAGATGCTGAAGCTTGAATGTGTGCTCATCAGTAGTCTTACACAAAAATAACAGTGTAATGTTTGTTCTAACGGAGATGGCCATCTACATTTCCGCTACTTTAGGAGACATCAGCTCGATCTCTACTTTGAGTGTTGCAGGTAAACACTGAGATGGGCAGAGATCCTGATTTGTCTTTAAACTCATCTGGGGGTGCATGCACACGTGTTGCGCCCACCTCAGATCGGCTGAATTATGATGCTTCTAGCTTAGAGGCTGCAGGGAAGATTTCATCTTAAAAAGGGTCCAAATAACATATTTTCAAATCAGGTCGGGTTCTCAGGCCTTCATGGTACTTCGGTTACGCCACAGTAGCTGTGTGGAGTCATTCGCTTCCCAATCAAGGGGCTGCATCTTCCAAAGTGTGTTTGAAGACTGAATGCATCGCAGTGGCATAACTAGGCCTGTTTTTATGATTTAATCCAATGCAAGCTGTGAAAATATATTCCCTTTGCTTAGGGGCCGGATGAATACGTCTCTGTAACAGATCCGCTCGGACCCCAATCACCTTTCCATAACGTTCATACAGAACGGACCCGGCAACTTTATAATATCACGTTCACAACAATCGTCACGTGAAATCACATGCCGCTTTACTCACATGATACAGAATACAATCTGTACAGCATTTGGAGAGAGATCATGCAACAGCGCCACAACAAAGACCCCCTCACCCATTTTACCACCACTAAACAAAACAGTGGTGGAGCAGCGCCGTCCCGGTTTGTCATTTTAAACAGCGAGCTTGAGTTCCGTAGGCAAAAAAGGCGGTTCCAGTGTCTGGTGCAATGTGTCACATATGAGAGACCTCTTCCATCTATCCAAAATTGGATAGATGGAAAAGTATATGGGGGATAAGAAGCCCCTGGTCGCTGCATTGTGTACTCACTTTGAAGAGATTTTTTTGTCGACCTTCTTTTTCGTCTTCTTTGAGTTAGCTGTTTACCGCTAATACGTCGTCAAAATGTCATTCCCTTGTTATTCTTTTACGCCTTTACATCGACATCTGGTCCATGTAGGTTACTCCACTACCTCTGAGACGGTAGTGGAGGTAACAAGAAACAACCCAGATTCCCCATTATGCCTCCATTGCGTTTACACAGAACAGAAGGGTGGAATAAAGGTGAACTAAGCCCGCCTTGAAAAGGCTGTGTAAATGGGGCTACTGTTGCTAGGCAACTGATCAGATTATCTAATTTGATGAACTTCGTCGAGATGGAGCCCGGCATGGGACACATTTATTGTATTTAAAACAAGTCCTCATCTTCTTCGCTTTTTTTTAGCAGAACTCTGCCAAATTGCTTTGCCGTGAAGCTCCAGAAATGTTTTGTGGACTAAGAAATGTCACCTGAAATTCCATCGTCAAGGGGGCAAGTAGGTAAAGAAAGAATGAAAACGTCTGCATTCTAATAAAACAGAACCTCAGACTCTTAAGGTGAGGACCAACACCTGTGAAGGTCCAGGATAATAGCTGACCTGCTGTCCCTCCTTTGACTGACAGCTCAAGGGTCATCTGTGGATTCTTGAATGGCATTCTGGGAAAAGAAAGAAATCTGGTTGGAACAGAACACAACATATGAACTCCTTAATTAAAAGAACGGTCTGTTTTAACGGTGGATTTTTCTTTGACGTCTGATAAGATTTAAAAAAGTTACTTTGACGGTCGCTCCAGATGCGATCCACGACGGTTTCAGGGTCTTTCTAGACAAAAACTCATGTGACAGACCCAAATGTTTATGTCCAAAAGAGATAAAAACTACGGCATGTGCGCTCTTGTTCAGGAAACAACGTTACCTCAGTCAGTTAAAAGTTACAAACTCAGTCAGAAGAAATTTATTTACACGTTTTCAACAGTTTCTCTGGATGACTCGATACTGTACGCATGAAACATGAGCACATGATGATACACTTGTTGCAGATGGTGTTTTTTCCTCGCCGCCAAAGGAGGTGAAACGCTTTAAAGAAGAAAAAATAAAAGAAGATAATTATAATGCGTTTATCTGCTCAGATACGGGTGAACTTGTTTATATTTCAGGCTTTCCAGAAGAGTGAAAAAAAATAAAATTTTAGACAAGAAACCACAAGCACTTGGCTCAGTTCTCACGGGAACTTTTTATCTTTTCATATAGGGAGTAAAAAAAAGAAAAAAGATGTTAAAAACAAGCTTTTATTTTGCTTTTCTGTGTCTGATCTGTGTAGATTATGCAAACATCGGAGAACAATCAGCGGGCGGTAAAGTCGGCGTCTCTGTTTTTTTTTTTTTATGACTTAATAGGCGAGGTGGGATCCTTATACCAGATGTGTAATGTTGCAAAGCCTTTCTTTAAATCGCTTCAATAGCCAACGGTTTTTTCGTAGTTAATTTATTTATTATATCTGGACTTTCAAAGATATCTTTTTGTCTGCAAGCAAAAAAATAAAAGGTAAAAAACTTCTTTGATTCGCGTGATTTTATTTTCTGTCTATACACACATTAAAAAGACTTGGACTGGATGATTGGTGTCAATGACGCGAGCAATGCCAAATCACACCATCTGTGTTTTACTGCAGCGCTACAACTTTGCTTCAACTTTGTAATCTTTGCAATTTCACTCTACTCCATTAATGTCAGCTATTTTCCTTCGTAAATCAGATTTTTTTGTCTAGCTGTTCACATTACTCTGAAAATGTGTCCGATATCGGACTCTAGTGTTAACACCTCGCGCCCCAAAACTGACCTGCACCTGCAAAACAACAATAACAAACGTGTCAGACCTGGGAATTTCAACTTGAGTGAAAAGCGAATCAAAAAATAATAATTTTGTTTCAGATGCCAGCCAGGTCTCTATCCTGACATATACGTATTGTTTTGTTTTAATATAAATAATCAAACGCATACATTGTAAAAATAAAAAAATGCCCTAGACACCAAGTTACCTCAGCCATAAACAACACTCAACACAAAGTTTGTGTAAATTGAATTTTAACCATATATTATATATTTTCAAACATAAAAACATCCCCCAGTCTCCAAGTTCATTCAAAAAGAAATCCACCATAAATTTCCACTTGGTGTTTTCTTGCTTTGAATCAAAAATACTCCTCAAAATGAATTCCACAGTCTTCTAAAGTTCATTATGGTTCAGTGCAAAAACGAAGATAATCCAATGAAATAATCCATCACAGGTTTCCCTCAATAATACTGGGTTTTATTATGATCGATTTCAAAGACAAATGGAAATAACTTATTTTCTGTTTATATCGTCCCACACACCAAAATAGAACCTACTGACAAAAGTCTGCTGTTTAGCTGGTGTTTACTCACCACCCAGCCCTGTGGGTCCAGTCCGCTGGAAGTCTGGTCCAGGCTTTTGCTTTCGAATGGACGGGACAACCCTTCTCTGCATTGCAGAGTGTTGTGGATATGAGGCGATCCAAGGGTTAGATGTGGGGTAATAACGGTACGTTTGACGGAGGACGCAGACTTCTTACTCCAATTGCTCTCCCTCTTGCCTCAACTCTGACCGTGCACGGATCATATATCACGGAGTATATACTTAAGTGGGTCTTTCCGGGTTTGTATTAGTCGTGTGAATTGCTGTTAAAAAGAACAGGTTGTCACAGCATGTTGACCATATGACTAGCAAAACAGAATCCGTTCTTTCTTACTCGCACTTTCATAATAAAAACATTGTATTACATATATTTCCTGGGCGGGCTCTACCCCTTGGAGCTTGCCCGTTGATGAGGTTCTGCTTTTGACTGGTTTGTGATGTCACTGTGTGTTCTGACACCTTTCTAACAGAACCAGCCTTCACTTTTTTTTGTGTGTTACAGCAATTTGTGTTACAATAATTCTATAGGGTGTTATGAAGTTGTTCAGCAAAATTGCTGGTTCATCCTTAAAAGACCTCCATGATAAGGTCAGGTCACTGAAAGAAGCCCGATGAATATTTGCTGATCCAAGCCATCCCTTGTTTTGTGAGTTTATGTTGCTACCATCGCACGATGAAAACAAACCGGTTCAAAAAGTCATTTGTTCCTGCTGCCGTCAGCCTTATAAATGACACTATGTATTTGTGGTCTCTGTTGGACTTTTGTTGTATTATTAGTTTTTGTTTGGTGTTTTATGAATGCTGGCTGTGAACCAAATTGTCCCCTGGGGATAATAAAGACACCTTGAACCTTCATAGGATTAGACCACACG
This sequence comes from Lophius piscatorius, assembly GCA_009660295.1. Lineage (NCBI taxonomy): Eukaryota > Metazoa > Chordata > Actinopteri > Lophiiformes > Lophiidae > Lophius > Lophius piscatorius. The sequence continues at coordinate 11,973 of VRLP01005937.1, read as the reverse complement.
GCATGACTTGACACCTTTTTCAAGCATCAGTGAGTCTTGGGCACCCATGACCCGGTCACCTGTTCACTAGTTGTCCCACCTTAGACCACTTTGGTAGGTTTGGATCACTGCAGCGAGGAATCACACGACGAGACCTGCAGTTCTACAGATGTTCTGAACCATTCAAGCCATCACAATATAACAAAAGAATATGTATTTATATAAATGAATGTTTGACAGTAATGTCATACTTATGAATACTAACTACCATGTATTTGCACGGTGCAACCCTGTTTTTAGACTGAACCAAAAGGCTTTTTTGTAAAAGAAATGACTTGGTACAGAAACCAAGAAAAACTGCCTGTTTGGCCATGAGGATGGAGAAGGTCGCAGGTCAAACTGTCTCGGTGCTGATCTGAAAGCTGGGATGCAAACACAGTTAAGATGCTACTCAGACTTTATTTCTTAAGATTTCGTTTCCGAACTGCAAAAATATCAGATGAATTAAATTCAATCTTACATTTTGTTACACGCTTACAGTGAACCAGCAGCCAGAGAGAGAAGAAATGTGGAGGGCGTTGTAGATTTAATAACATTTCTAATGTTCCGCTAAAATGCCTCTGGTTGGCCGTAACCCAGAAAATAAAAATGGAAGCTTGCTGTACTTTCCCATGAGGAGTCAGAACAATATAAAGCCGCTACAACAAATGTAAATACTCTGGAGCCCTCACCACAGGTGCATTTATCTGAAGAATGCCGTAAGAAGTTATATGTAAGTCGTCCCTTTTTTCTCATGTTAATTGTGTTCCTGAGAAAATTAACAAAAATAAATAAATAAAATGCTTAAAATTCCCCAAATCAAAAGCCATCTCTTCAGTTCATGGAAGATAGTTGATGCTTTAATGGAAACATGGTTTTGAGTTAAAGTTCAGAAACCTTCATCTGAGACAAATTCCACCCACAGACTGAGAAGAATGAGGAAGGAGATGAAAAAAAATGAATATGGCCAAAAGCACAACCTCATGTTAGAAAAGTTTTGTGATAAAATATTTAAAAAGTCTTTGAGTCGTAGACCCTTAATAAGACAGACAGATGGGCACCTGTTTATTGTTGTTTGCTTGTTTGTTCTTAGTTGTTTCTACCAGTGTGTTTGTCTAAAGAAGCCTGGAACAGATTCTGATGACATTTTATAGAGGAGTGGGTCATGTCCCAAGGAACAATCCATTAGATAGTATTCATTTATTTTCTTTAAAAGCACCCACAGTGCGCTGCCAAGGATTCACGGCCTGCTCAAGGTGTTCATTGGAAGAGTTGGAGCTGCAGTTTCCTACCAGAAGAGGGTGCCAGGATCCTGTGGGAGCGAGCTCCATTACAGATTTGTTTAGCAGTCACCTTAAAAGTTTGTCACAAATTCAACTAACCCCCCATGAATTCTAGCAGCTCGTCTGTTTCATCTAATGAAGGATCATAGTTTTGTCAGTCATAGCAACCCACCTCCCCCACAATGAGCCTGTAACTACTGGTTTACAAAGGAACGTATATCACACACAGGGGCCTCAATTCCACATTAAGAATTGAGCTTTTTTGCTCTCTGAATAAATTCTGGTTCACTATTTTATTGGGCAAAAAAAGATCCTTCAAGCAATTAATGGGTAGATTCGTGCATTTTTCAAATAGTATCCATTATGAATCATAGAAATCTACTATACAATTTTGGTAACATTTTGTTGAGAAAAATGGCCTCAGCTGTAAACACAGAATCACATTTTTTAAATTGCACTAATGTCAACAAAATTTGAATATTAATAGATTTTAAATTAGAATTTGCTTTCTTTTGTATAATTCTCCCAGTTTATTGCAGCAGTAAGTAGTTTGCATGTTGTCTCCCTGTGGGATTGACTTTTTGGCGGGTGCTCCTGCCTCCTCCCTCACTCCAAAACATGCAATATGACTAGATTAGGGCCTCCTAATTTCCCGCAGTTGTAAATGTTAGCATGAATCATGTCTTGGCCCTGTGATGAACTGGCAGTATGTCCAGAATGTAACCTGCCTCTTTCCCAGTACTGGCCAGGATGGGCTTCCTCCCCCCGGGACCCCGAACAAAAAAACGCTGTCACACAAAATAAATGATATCTCAATCCTAAAAAATCTATCATTAAGCTCTCACCGCTACTGAACCATCTCTTGCTCCTCATGACATTTGATGCCTGATCTTTGACCTCTTTGCCGTGACTCACATCTAATTAGGTGAGTCATAAGTATGAGTACATTTCAAAGAATGTGTTGTTTGTTATAAACGTCTTGTGATGCTTTTAAAGGACACGTCTTCTTTGTGCTGTGTGTTTCATTTCACCTCGGCGGTTTACGGGAAAGTAAGCGGCAGAGCCTCATTCCTACACTGAGCCAGTGTTGCTGTGTCCTTGATGACCTGCCTGAATTCTTCAAGGTATTCAGCCCTGTCGCCAAGAGTGCCTGGTGAAATACCATAGAAACCAGAAGCACCGTAGAAACCAGTCCAACCAGACCGGGAGCAATCAACACACTGAAACTGCTGCAATGGGAAACTCCACCTGTTTGCTGTTTTTTTTGTTAAAATGCATAGACCGTTTTAGTCAGATGAATTGTAATTTGGCTGAATTTGTCCTCAGTGACCTTTTTGCGAGCCGTATTGCGGCGTTCTGGCATTTCTTTGTGATTTCAAAGAAAACAGAAGAAGCCAAGTTTGTCTTCTTGCTGTGTCCTTTCCCCAGTAGATGGCAGTGTGAGCTCAAACACCTGCCTCTTCTGTAAGCTGGATGGGGTTAGGTAATACACCATTTGTTCCCAGATCTAGGCATTATCCAACCTTCCTGGAAGTCCACTAGCTGGAAACCTGCTGGCTTTATTCCGATGCATCAGTTACTGAATGAAGAATCGGGGGGGGGGGGGGTTGATTCCATCACCACATCAATGTCGGCCCCATTTTGTGGTGTCACTTGACACACCACTTATACGCCACAGACGATCTGGCAGGGGCCAGGATGGAACCACAGGCCGTCCTCCTCTCAAGGGATATAAAAGTTGACTGTTTTTATGACAAAATAAAGAGACACAGGCGGCAGCTGAAGAGTTAACCTGCACAAGACCCGTCTGCACCAAGGGTGGGACCTGATCCCCTCCTAATCAGAGCGAGAGAGAAAGGGATGAGGGAGGAGGAGGAGGAGGAAGAGTAAATTAGAGTCGACACAAGTGGTGTGAGAGGCCGAACAGAAGCCGTGTGAGGACAGTTGAGAACCCTTTCACTACTGACCTACTTCCTGTAGCACGCTGGTGTCTCTGTGTTTGAGGCGGTGTGGCAGGTCAACGAGGACTCAATCTTATGTTGTTTGATATTTGGCACAAAACACACACTCCAAGAACAAATGGTTCAACACAGAACCTTTTTAGGTTCTGCTGTATACCTTAGACATTTACCTCCCCCAAAGAGGAGGTTTGTCCGGCTCTCAGCAAGATTACACAAAAACTGCATGATGACTTTTCATGAAAATTGGTAACAAAGTTGGACTTTTGACAGGGAAGAGCTCATTCAGTTTGGGTTGGATCCGGAGTCAGGAATGTGTTTTTGATGTCATGTGATGATAGGGACACTGAGCTGCTCCGGCAGAGTTTTGCGCTCTACCGTGTTCCGCTAAAGTTTTTAATTATAGTTAAACTAATAATTATAATGTTATATTCAAAAGCATGGCTTTAAAAATCATTCGACCTTTGTTTCTTACGGCGAGAAGGTTATGTTGCCTCCCGTGTCCATTTGTCTGCAGGATTATGCAAAAATCCTACTTGTCGGATTATCATGGAACTTGGCAGGATGCTTGGGCATATGGCGAGGAGGAACTCATTACATTTTGGAATGGATCTGGATAAAGGGGCGGAGTTAGGAAAACTAATTTCTCTTTCTTTAACCCTTTAATGTCCTCATCAAGATTTTGTGTCACTTTTTTCTTGACGAAAAAATGTGGACCACTTGACTGAACCTATTTCTAATTAGCTGGTGGCCCAGCTAAAGAGCAGGGGGCCAAGGACGGAGCAAGGACGCGTCATTAACCACAGCTGTTGAGAAAGTCCTGTTCAATAAGTAGGATTTTTTGGGGGGTATATTTGTTGCTTGATAACATGCGACGAATTACTAAACAGAATTAAGTAACTTTATTATAGGAAAGATCTCTAATTCCGGTCATGAAATAATGAAATTAAATCATTTTATGGGATTCCTTTGACTATTTAAAAACATACTTGACCAAGTTATTTGTTATTATATGGTCAATTTCTAAGCAGGAGGTAGGATTATGCAAAAAAACAAAACAAACAACATGTGGAAAGATGGCTGGGCATATGTAAAGGAAGAACTAGTTACATTTCGGGCTGGATCCAGATAAAGGGGCAGAGTCAGGAACATGGTATCTCTCTCTTTTACATTTCGAGATGCTTTGATGTATGGCTTTGATGTATTTGAGACACATGACTATGATGAGAATCCTTCTAGCTTTTAATTGATAGTTATAATATCGAACGTTGTGAACTTTCGGAGGATGGGTCCACGGGTGGGACGGTACTACAAATGAAGGGACAACTCGTAGAGATGATGACCCCCTGATCGCGTACGACACTCGGAACAAGACGCACAAGGTAAAACTCAGAAGTTGAAACAAAAAGAAATATCTGCAAGAAATGGTGTGTCAGTTCTTTTTTCTATCCGCATTGGTTTTCTATAGAACGGTCATTCGCTCTGAATACTTCACCTGTAAATGGCGGTGATAGATACATTTCTCATGCGTTGAATTAATATTATACTACTATTACATGAGGTTCAGTTTGTTTCCACATGAACAGCACGAAGAAATGTCCTTCAAACCTTTCACGTCTATCCTCAGAGCGTTTCAGAGCCTGGTTTTCACTTTTCCCTGAGTAATGAATCAGTACTTCAACATTTACTGGATTATTCCTTTTACGAAAGTATTATTTGAGTCAAGAATGTACTTTTGCCAACTTTGGATGAGTTTTAAGCCATATTAGAGGCCGTTGAATTTTGTTGTAGCTCCGCATGAATGGAAACTTTTTTCACATTTTCTTCAGTTTGTCAGGGAATAATGAATGAACCTTGAAAGTGAGTGGATGGAAGTGAGTGATATCAACAAGATTTATATCCACCACTCCCCAAATTAAACACGTTTGCTGCTTTGTCGGAAAACTGAATGCCGCCGCCTGTGGGTTCTAAACATTATCGGAACGTGTGGCTTTGAAGCCCCTCTGACCTCCAGATGTGTTACATTATGAGAAAAGTTTTTGCGTAACTGCTTTTCTACCCGAGGCTTCACAGTGACTTTGTAAGTAATCGTGCCACACAAAATTTTTTTAAACCAGATTAGGTATCTACAACAATCAGTCAAAAACATTATAATTATTTGTCTAAAATTGTGTAGGTCTTCTTTTTGCCCCACCTTAATGAGCCTTTGGGCATCAATGACCCTGTTGCCGGTTCACCGCTTGTCCTCCCTTTGACCCCTGTGGTAGTTATAACCACTCCAAATCAAGAACACCCAACATGACCCGCAGTTCTGGAGGAGCTCTGACCCAGTCGTCAAGCCATCACAGTTTGTCAAAGTCGCTCGGATCCTTTTCTTTTCAACTTTAGAACAAAATGCCCCTTGCTGCCTGATGTATCCCACCTACTGCCAGACACCATAGTAACAAGATAACAAATGTTATTCACTTCCTCTGTTAACCTCGTTTGTCAGTGGTTATAATATTATGGCTGAATAGTGGACAATTGTGTGCAATTTGGTGCATATTAAATCTCCAACAAGATCATATTTTGCTGCAAAAGTTCAACATTTGTTGATTAACTAACGCAGATAAAGATGACGTCCAAGTCAAGAATGGATTCAGATCATTTTTCTTTAAATGTTTTTTATCATTTTTTATTCATAAAACATAATAATAATAATATCAAATTAAAAACAGCAAGGCACGGACCGCTCACGATGATTCCCTATTATGTGCAATTAGATCCGGATCACAATTCAGATGTGGGGGATTAAAATTTGGATTCAGGTCACAAATGAATGGAAATCTAATATTGTCCACGGGGGGTTCCTTATTGAACCTTTTCATGAGAGGATATTGAAGAGTGCAGGCGTCCTGGCCATTTTTTTTTTTTTTCTCTCCCTCTTTTCAGCCGATTACGCAGCAAAGAGCGAGCAAGCATGTAGAGCTATAGACAGAGAGAGGGGCGGGGAAGGCTGTCTGGTGCTGGTGTGGGTCATTCTGAGGACACCTCTCCTCTATTCACCTCATCTCCCTCTCCCTCTCCACCCTCCTCCTCCTCCTCCACTTTTTCTTCCTATAACCTCCCCTCCCACTCATCCTATACCCTCCCCTCACACATGCACACACACACACACACACACACACACACATCGCCTCCTCCATAATCCCATGCTGCCTGCTCACTGCATCGGCCTACATATCCAAACGCCTGGATGAGTGGCTGCACACTAACCCGCCTGCAGCTCATAGCTCTTCATATTCTGGCGGTTGCATTCATGCGTTCGTTTACATTATGAAAAAGAAGAGAGACAGCTCTCACAGTGAAACGGAAACGTGAGGAATATCATACGGGAAAATTACAATTCAGCTGTGCAGGCTGTGAGGCTGCTGCAACGTTTACAGATGTTTATAACAACTATACGACCAGTAAATCTGAGTATTGCAATTAGGACTTCTAAAAATCAAAGTATTAAGGTTTGTGGATATCTTATTTGGATTATTACTGATTTAACTCAAACAGGAAAATCTTTTGTGCATTTCAACGTTACTCCTAAAATGCCTGTCAGACTCTGCCCCGGGTGCCAGAGCTGCATCAGAGAGAAGGTAGATGGATAGAAGGAACGTTCTTGGATATTTGATACACAGATACCCTGTGATGACTGTGGGTAAAACGTGTTCACTAAAGGGAGGAAGCACACCCATCGTACTCGACATTTGGCATACAACAAGCGTCTGTGCAGAAAGTCTGCGTTTCATTAATTACACAGATTTGTGGAAACTCGTGAACATTCAACAAACATCAGTCATAACCTGAAAAAGTTATATTCAAAAATATGCCTTTAAAAGATTAAACTATAGACATACTGAACCTATGGAAAACTGAAACTACAGAGAAACTGAAACTACAATAACAGAACCTTACAAACCCCCCAAATCTACAGAGAAACTGAAACTAAAAGATAAATTGACCTCACAGGTAAAAAGAAAAACTAAGGAAAGACTGAAACTACAGAGAAACTGAAACTAAAAGATAAATTGACCTCACAGGTAAAAAGAAAAAACTAAGGAAAGACTGAAACTACGGAGAAACTGAAACTACAGAGAAACTGAAACTACAGAGAAACTGAAACTACGGAGAAACCGAACCTTACAAAACCCTCAAAACTACAGAGAAACTGAAACTAATAGGAAAATTGACCTTACAGGTAAAAAAAAACCTAAAACTAAGGAAAGACTTAAACTACAGAGGCTTAAACAAATAGACAAACTGAACTTAAGGGAAATAAACTACAGAGAGACCATCACTGTCTGTGTAACTGAACCCCTGCAGTGGTGCCTGTCCAACCTGTTGAACATGCCGTTTCGACAGTAATCTGCTGTAACTTCCTGTAGTTGGTCAGATAGTCCCAAAAAAGTTCTTTAAGTTGTAAAAACACACCAAAACGTTGTTCGGTTTGATCTTAGCCGAGACCAGCTCTTTTAGTCAGACTTATGTCCTGCTGAATGTTTTCAAGCTCCTATTTCCATCTTGATCAAACTGAATATTCCAAAAGTACACAAACTCCTTGACGGTGCTAATTATTTTACGTTTTAGCAGGAATAATTATGACTACTTTCTTCAGAGATTCTACAGTGTGAGTAAAAGTTAAATGAAGGCAACTGATTACCACGGAGGGACAAGCTGCAGGATTGCTTTTGATCTTTACCGCTGACTCACGCTGCTCCCACTGACCACTCAACCTGCCTAATTGGCTCCAATTACAATTCATCCAAAGAAATAGTATCACAATGTGAATAAATCAAAACATGGTTCGCCTTGATCCTGACCGAGACCACCGTTTTGATATGATACAGACCTTTGTCTGGAGGACGTTTCATAACCCCTAAAACAGAAAAGTCAGTAAGTGGAGATAATTAACGCACATTATTCCAGGAATAATTGCGTCCCAAAGTCTGTAACATGAAATGATAAAAGTTAAACTGAGACTAAACACAGGATTACATTCAATCTTGAGCGCTGACTTGTGCAGCATTCACTGTCTGCAGATTGGCATTGTTCGAGATAGCGGTTAGTAAATTCCTGTAGGTGTTCCGAAAATCTGAACCATCCAAAAAAATACTTTGACACTATGAACAAAGTGAGCCGTAGTTTAGTTTGATCCACCTCGTTTTTATGAGACCAAAGTCCAGCTTTGATTCAGGGGAGTTGGACTGAATCAAACACAAAATGAAGAATATATAATAATATTATATATATATATATATATATATATATATATATATATAATGAAATCTTCCTAAGAAATTCTACAATGTGAGTAAAAGTTAAATGAAAGTACCACAGAGAAACAATACGCAGGATTACGTTCAATCTTTAGCACCAACTCCTGTTGCAGTCACTGTCTTCTGCTGGGTCCACTGCCTAGCTGTAACTACTTCCGGTGAGAAAATCCAAACCATCCCAAAAGGGATTTCACATTGTACACAAATCAAAATATTGTTCAGTTGGATCTGGACCAATGTCCTGCTGATTGTTTCGTACTGTACCTCCTAGTTTGGACTTGATCAAAGTGAAAAGTCCACAAACTCCTTGGTGGAGGTAATTATTGAAAAGTTTTACTAGAATAATGACGACAAGTTCCTGCATCTTGGATGTGAAAAGACCTTAATGGGAAAAATACTGCAGTACCGCAGAGAAACAGAAAGTAGGATCACATTTAAACTTTTTTAGTGCTGACTCGTGTTGCATTCACTGTCTTCTGCAGTGTCCACTGCATGCATGGCTGTCCGTGACCGGTTGACCTCCCTGTGTGTAATAGAATCCCTCACCGCTGCCGCCCGTATACGTGATACATCAACCCGTATTGCATGTCCGTGGCGGAGGAAGTAACGTGTACCCTGAAGCGAGAGGAGGTTTCTCTTTGAGCTAATTTGCTTTATTATGGCCAATTCATGAGGCTTATATAAACCACATGACTAGGAGGACCCCACTGGACCGCAGTTTATTTTTAAATATTTTGTTGAAATGTTGGTTATATCTCAGATAGATGGTAGACTTCATTATTCACACAAGCCTGCTAACAGTCGTCACGCTGCTCATTAGATCTTTACAAACGAGACGTCTGTGTCCTCCATCGCTCCGGAACCTCCTTCCCCCTCCCTCCCTCCACTCATAATCCCACCAACATGAGAATGAATAATTCACCGCTGTCAGCTAACATCCCTTCACGTCTAAATGTTTTCTCCTCCCTGGATTTTAAAGTCTACAGGTTTTTATTTATGTGCCTCAATGCTTTCCCAGAATCAAGCCACTGCTGTGAAATATTGTTCCTGCAGGCTGGATGAAATGTCGGTCTGTGGTGCTTCCCCTTCCTCTGTTCTGTGCTAATCCCTTTAACATGAGAACATGTGCCTTGTCATCCGGCCTGCCCGGCAACCCCCCTCCATAAATGGACTAATGGCCGCCTGTCTCAGATGTCTCAGTTCTGACAGATCAGCTGGCCGGACCGCCGTGTCCTCACAAGACCCCCGACAGGCTGCGCTCACACAGACAGAACTCCTGATCCGATCTGTGCGTACAACACATTTGGATCAGGAGGGATGGTGTTCGACTATAGTGAGGAGGAGGAGGATGTCAAGCCTTTATCGGATCGCTTCAATCAATCTGTTGCTCCTAAAATAACTGCAAGAGAAAATATGAGACCAAAGGACAAAGAGTTTTTAAGAATTTTTTCATTCTAGAAAAATTTTACTGATCGCTTTTAAAGCCCGTCTGGCTCCAAGGAACATGAAAAAGTTGAAAACCCGTCATGAGTCAGTTTCGAACTTTACTCTAGTGGGGCTCCCAAGGGTACATTGACCTCTCCCTGGAGTCTTTCGGCTTTTTCATACTGCAGGGTCAGACGGATCATGGCTGAACCTACGCCTGTGGACCTGGTGGACGCCTACTGATACCATTATCATCAGTATCGGAGGCAGTAGTAGTTCTAGTAACTAGGACTAACTGGTTTGCCAGAAGTTATTGTAGTTGCTACCAAATGCAACCATCCCATTATTGTGGCTGTGCCCTTCCTCTCCCCTTTCTCTCAGCAGTGGAGGTAGTAGCAGAGGTGAATCAGGTGCACCCTCGGGTGTATAAACACGAGGGGGAAAAGCAGGATGTTGATTTGACGTATTGATGTTTTATGTGTTCAGCTCACAACCTTAATACTTACAAAGCAGAAGGTAGCTGTTACTTAAGAATTAGAAAAACAAACTAAATTCAACTACAAGTGTTTTTATTCAGGGGAGAAAGTGTCCAGGTGCTCCTTACCCTCGGGGTAACAATCGCTATGTTCCAGTCAATGTAAATGATTGTAAAGATTGGATTGACGGAGTAAAGTGCAGATCAGTGTTTACGTAAGAAGTCCTAGACGCTGATGTTGCATCGTTCCACATCGCGCCTCGTATTGCTATTCAAACTCAGCCACTGTAGCCGAGCGGTGGACGCAAGAAAAGGCCTTCAAAAGTGCTGTACATTCTCAAGCGTGATTGTAGACAATAGCATGCGGCCTCGATCGCTTACCATATTTGACTTACATTGCTACACTTATATAAAATTAAATTAAAAATAAATATATATATAAATCAAACTCTATAATACACAATCTCTCACAAACAAATCATGCCTCATACATGACCACCTCCTAGGAGAAGTGTCTGGACGTTATGTGCCTTACAGAAACCTGGCAACAACCAGATGATTTTTGTGTCCTGAATGAGACCTGTCCCGCCGGTTACTGTTACCTCCAGAAAGCCCGCAGCACTGGTCGTGGACGTGGTCTGTCTGTCATCTACCGCAGTGATTTGGACTTGTCTCCACTGCCGTTGCCAGAGATCTCTTCTTTTGAATGCCTGGCATTTAATTGTAAACCCCCTTTCTCCATGACCATACTTCTAATCTACAGACCACCCAAACAAAACCCAGCCTTCATCTCTGAGATGTACAACTGTGTACAACATTTTGCACAACCTCTGCCTCCTATAGTACTTGGAGATATGAACATTCATGTCGACTCCCCTGCATGTCCTTTTGCATCCGAATTTCTCCAACTACTGGATTGTTTTAATCTCAGGCAACTTGTCGATGTCCCCACCCACAACATGGGACACACTCTGGATCTTGTTATCACCGACTCTGCTCCTCTCAGCAATCTTCTTGTGTGCGATCTGGGTGTGTCCGACCACAAGGCCGTCTCCATGGAGTTGTCGCTTGTGTCCCCCCTCACCAAGCGACAACCAAGGAAAATGAAGGCAGCTGGGCGTGTCCTTGAGCGGCGTTACAAGGCTTCAGGTCTCACTGTCCACAAGCTAGCCTTTCAGGAAAACCAAAAGGCCTACTCACAGTCCCTTAGAGAGGCCCGGTCACTGTTCTACTCCAACATCATCAAAACCAGTCCTGGAAATTCTAAGCAGCTGTTTTCCACTATCATCTTCTGAAACCACAAACTCCCCACTTACAGAAATTACAGAAGAGCACTGTAATCATTTCATGGCTTTCTTCAAATCGAAAATTGACTCAATCCGTTCTGTCCTTTCTGGTTCCTCCTCTCTACCTATCCAGTCTGCTTACTCACAGTTTGAGATCTTCCAGCCTCTAAAGTGCTTCCCAGAAATCTCACAGCAAGAGGTTGAGTTTATCATCAGGACGAT